>CAODLS010112492.1:0-16986 GCA_948243855.1 Flueggea neowawraea | reverse complement strand
GATCGTACAATCACAGTCTTTTAACAATTATAATCATCTTCGTTGCCTCAAATTCAATTCTTTCTGTGTGATCAAATATTTTAAACTTTCATGATCAGTGAAGATTTGGAAAGTTTCTTCATATAGATAATGTCGCCATATATATACATACATTTATATGTACATATATATCTGCATACATATATATGTACATATATATCTACATATAGATTTGGAAAGTTTCTCAATATATATGTACATATAAATGTATGTATATATATATATATATATATATATACACATACATTTATATGTACATATATATCTACATACATATCTACAAACATATATATGTACATGTACATATACATGTACATATATATGTATACATATATATATGTGTACTTATATACGTATATATGTACATGTAAATGTATGTGTACATATATACATATATATACATGTACAAATATATGTACACACACACATATATATATATATATATATATATATATATATATAGAGAGAGAGAGAGAGAGAGAGAGAGAGAGTTTTTTCGAAGGTAAATGAATTCTCATATTTGAATAAATTGATTTTGTAACTAGAATGAGACTATAAATATCTTTTGTTAGATATTATAGTTTTTTTATAGATAGAATGAGATACTACTGTTGAGAAGTTATTATTATAGTTTTATATTAAAAGAACTTATTATAACTAAAATATTTTGGGAAAATTTTTGTATGTAAAACTTATTCACATAGTATTGACATAAAGAAATTAAAAATTGATTACAAAAATACCTTATTAGATATATACATGATATGATCCGATCAACAATACCTCATTAGTCATTCATACCAACATCATTTGGTTTTCAAGTGGTTATTAGCATAGAATTAACAGAGGAGAATAACTTTTTAAGAAATCTTTTGCAACAAATTAGTCATAGAATTTATAAATTAATGTTCATGATATTTAGTTTGTCTTATGATCCTACATATGAATACAAGTTATATATTTAGTCAACTGTATATGATAAATTATTTAAAATATAAATTATATTGATCAAAGAACAAATTGTAGATTAAAAGTAAGACAACCAAATAGATAAACATCAAATATTTTATATTTATAACCTAGCAATCTTCAAGTGATAACTTATGACATTATTATTTCATTTTTGTATAGTATTTGAGACTATAATTTTTGTATAAATTATTCATAAAGTGATAACTTATCACATTACTATTTCATTAAACGTTCAGTTGCATATTATAACTTTTATATTATGTTGTGTAAATATAGTATTTCATATTTCTCATGTATTTTTTTAATCATTTGTTTTAAATTAGTGATATGTTATTTTTTAAATTAATTAACTAAATTTATATCATGGTGAATGAGTACCCTACGGTTAAACAAATATCTTGTGGGTATGATACGGGTAGTAATTTTTATCACCCGAATGAGTACGGGTAGGGGATGAGTATAAAGCATAAATTATGGGTACAGGTAAGGATATTGATATACCCTACTCATACCCTATCTGTTGTCATCTCTAGTTTTAAACAAATAAGATGGTTCGATAATCTATAACTTATAAAGTTAGTAGCGTGAATCCGTAATTTAAAATTTATACTTAAAATATTAAAAATTGATCGTATGAATCTATAATTTATGAATTTGGACTGTGTGTATATATAATTAGCCCTTTATGTATTTAGCCTTTGATCCATTTACCACACAAAAGCCAGCGTTTAGACAAGTAAATTGAAGGATAAATTACATGTTAAACTTAAAAACAAAAAATAAAAACTTTAGTTCGTACAAAAAATTATTTTTTATGTATTCATTGAAGGTGAGTGTAGACCTCCGTAAGGAATACTTTTTTTTTTTTGCAATTTAGACCCTTGTGGTTTATTTAAGTTTTATTTAAGATTTTAAAAGGTTTTTTTAAAGTTTATATTTTCTATTTAAGGTTTATAGTTTCTATTTAAGGTTTATTTAAATTTTATAATTATAATTAAGTTTTATTTAAGATTTTTTTATTTGATTTTAAATTTTAAACAAAAAAATAAACCTCATTTGTGCTTTAAGGTTTATATTTTTTATTCAAGGTTTTTTTTTGAATGTTAGTTAAAAGGTTTTTAAAATATTTATTAAATATTTTTAGAAATTTAATTTAAAGTTTATATTTTCTATTTAAGGTTAATAATTTCTATCTAAGATTTATATTTTTGCAAAAAAAAGAAAGAATTTTCTGATTTTCTAACCGAAAATATGATTTCCGTACAAAAAGAGAGGAAAAATAAAATGATGATATTTTATAAATAATTTTTCAAAAGGGGTTACTTTTGTAAGTGGCCCTAAATTAAAACTAATTAATTATTAATGAAATAATTCTCATATTTTATAATTATTTTATTAATAATTTGATATGATCTGTATCCACATTCACTCTCGTCATTCTTCGGTCAAATCACTCTTGGGACTGAGAACAAATTATTAGATGTCTTGTTCGCTCGTCAAACCAATAGAAAAACTCCATTCAATCAAACAAGTGCCTAAAGAACTTATTTTTTGATTCAAAAACAAGCGAAAAGGCCTTCGATCTCATTTTCTTTAAGAAATATGTAAAGAAAATTTTAAGATCCATTCGACTTAAGTATCACATTTAAGAATATTTTAATATAATTATTATAAGCACTTATTCCCCTTAGTACACATATTAATTCTATTTCACTTAACAAATATTCTGCCACTTTAGAAATGCGGTCTACTTGTCACTTCTATGCATACGAGAAAATTCAACACTGGTGCTTCGAGACATTTCAAACCATATGTGAAAATGACACACATTTCGAGAAATGCACACTTTAGGCAACCATTTCATCATATTTAATAATGAGAATATAATTAGACTTTATTAAAAATAACATACATCTATTGTATTAAACCACTTACCTGGACTTGATGTCTCTGGTATTAGCACTTGAGCAACTCAACATCCAATTCATTACTTGAGCAACTCAACATCCAATTCTCCAATTTTCCAACTAATACCGAATTTGAAACTTCAGTATAACAATTATAGCAATTTAAAACTCCATCTAACTATTCTAATAATCTATTTAGGCACATCCTAAAACACATTTCAAGCATTCCATCTTCCAAAACAATCACATATATTCAAATCCTAATTTACATATACAAGAAATCCAAAGTTCTGTATCAAAACAATGTATGTACCCACTCCATAAAACCATCATATTCGACCTTGCCACCAAAAGTGGAGAAAAATAATTAAAAACTGTGATGGGGAAAACCTCTCAAAATATTGTTGGCGGCATGTGACTGATGACAGTATGTTATCTAATCTTGCTTGATTCTAGGCAATCTTCAGCCGCCACCCGTCGGGAACCGATGGTGGCCTCCAATAGAAAATCCAACACTTGGATTTTTCGGTGGAATCCCAAGACTCAATTTACTTTCACCATTACTGGTCAATTTTACTAAATTTTCTTATTTCACTTGATCATATATTTTGACACACTAAAGCATTGTACAAGATTAATCAATAATAATGAAAATATTAAAATTGTTAATGATATTAATAACACTAACAATTTAGTAAATATAATTACGATAAATTTTGATAGAAATTCTTGTGTTTTCAGAATAAAAGGGAACACACAAGGAAATCATTTTTGCTATTATTAGTGTTTTCCTTTTTTTTTTCCTTAAAACATACATTACATAGATTACCACTTAAGCTTAAGAAGCACACTTATTAGTCATTAAATTATTAGTCTAATCTGTATTTTCTTTCTCGGACACATCTAAAGAGGCTATCTATGATAACCTTATGGCTATTCAGACCGCACTTACCTGGCGTAAGGTTGCTAATTTGATCCCACCGATCAGTGCAGGATCAGAATACATTTTTAACTGAAACATAGGGCTAACCAAATCTTCCATGGCTAGTATAGAGTCAGATACATCGAAGTCAATGGCCACGCCCTTCGTGAGATTGATTACAAATAAGTCGAGCTACTCGCAAGTTATTCAGCATTCGTATAGATAAAAACTCGTTCATGACTCGGATCGTTAATAAATGAGTAGAGTTTGAACAAAATTTTAAATTCAAATCAATAAACGAGCCGAATTTGAACATTCGAAAGCTAGGCTCGAAAAACTCACGGACCTCATTTATATACATATACACATACAAATGTATATATGTTTATATATGTTTTAAACTAAGTTATGAAAAAATAAACTTATACTTGGAATATTATTTAATATTTGAATCACATTAACAAAAGTGCAAGCTTACACTAATTGACTGTACTTATAAAAGTACAAGTATACTCTCATAAAATCTAATATTATGTTAACTTGTAAAACAAATTAAAATTTCTAATAGTTTTTTGTTCAACTGCATGCTTAACATAATTTTATTGAATAAATCTAAACTTAAATGCGTTCGTTTGAGAGCTTTTGTAAAATTTGAACTTGCAACCTCATTTAGGATTTTATTTGAACTTTTATTGAGTAGAGCTCGAAAAGTTTGCGAACAAGCTCTTGAGCTCCCGAACCTTGTAACGAGCCGGACTTGAACAAGATTTTGAGATCGAGGAAGAGCTCAAGTTCAACCTCGAGCTCGAAAGAGTTTAGTCGAACTGAGTTTGAACATTCCAAAACTCGGCTCAGTTCGGCTCGACTCGATTACACACCTATTCATGAGTAAGATTGCGTCATATCTCTTAAGCACAATCATACAAATCAAATAATTCAAATTTTATCATATTGAAGGACCATCAAATTTATCATCTTCATTCATGATCAAATTCTATATCAATAATTGCTATGAATTTACATAACAACAATCGCATCACATTGTTGTCACAATTAAGCATTTCACATCACATTATGGTACTGATGTTATATTATTATCCTAACTCCAATTCCTACTGTTTCCCGTAATAAATAGGCCATTTAGTTCATAATATCACTTAAGCTCCTTAAAAATGCTATTAGTTTCTAAAACGCTACACATTTGCTAACTGATATATGCTGAATTGACCTTATTTATCAAGTAAGTTTTCTTGACAATCTTACTCTAATTGTACTTAATTATATGCATTTTTTTACACACTTTGGGCTGAAAATGTAGAGTAAGTAAGCATTCTATGGAAGAAGAGTTTAAAAAAAGGACGAAATCTGTGGCAGTCTCTGAAGTTTGGTGTATTCTCTATTCTGATCCACAAGTTTGAAAATTAGTCGTTTCAATCCCTCGCTCCTAACCCCATTAGTCAAATATAACGGAAATTTAACGTGACACATGAACCTATAAATTGTAAGAATTTAATGACATAAAAATACTCGTGTGCTAAATTAGATTTTCGTTATATTTGACTAAAAAAGTTATGAGCGAAAAACTAAAACAGCTAATTTTCAAAATTATGGATCAAAATAAAAAATACATCAAACATCAAAACCACAATAGATTTGTCCAAAAGAAAAAAGGCATAAAAGGAAGACATAGAAGAAAGCACGAAGGAAATGAAGAAGAGAAAGATTGACCGAGTTTGACAATGGCCGACACCACACTCACCACCACGGTAAGCACCATGTGGACCACCCAGATCCTGACGCGTAGCAAAGGGCGGTAGAAGGTGCGTTATATGCGTGACAGTCCCCACTAGCGAAGGATGTTGTAGTGTGTGTCGTGCTCCAATGTTGAATTTTTTTCAATTTTTGGGCAGAATTAAAAGTTACATTTTTCAAGAATTTTTGATATATTTTATGAAGTTTTTTAATTTCCAGAATTATTTTTTCATTAATTTTTTGAGTAATAAATGATCCTTTTAATTTGGTAAAAGTGTTTCCTTTCTTAATTTAAATCTATAAATGTGTTCTATTATTTTTAAATTTTATAAATCATTCATGGATGTGATTCTCTCTTTAATGATTGAAAATTGATTTCAATCATCTACTAATTCATGTCTATATATGCTACAGATATGGCCAATTAAGATTAGGACTTTGCATATTCCTGTAACTTCAAAGAAGAGAGTTGCAGTTTGAAAGATGAAGCATGACATTGAGAGAATTCGTCTTCCTCAATACATTCGTTATGACGACGTCTTTAGTATTATGGAGCACATTATGTACGTATATGAGGAATACAAGAGTGTATTTAAAAAAGGAGGATTTACGTGTGTGGCAATGATGAGCAAAGAATGCTCAATATTATGAGGAAATCTCTCACTTATTCTTTGTCAAGGCATTTGATGCCTGCACAAATACGAGACTCAACATATGGCAATATACTTGAGTAGTTTCTGTAGCGACTCAAGATGAGAGGTGTTTTGTTGCCACGTGGTCCTAACTATTTGATCTTCAGGAGTGGATTTGGGAACCTTTTCCAAATTCTTTGCCTACGAGGCACGAGAGAATTCCTCATATTGTTGCACCTTTAGACTAGTTCTTAGCTCACTTGGTTTTAGAAATAAGGCATAAGTGCCATTTCTTTGATTCTAGCATGGTTTTGGGACTTAGTCAAGTTATGGGCTTGTTAATTTCTGCTTTGTTATTGACTTATTAGTTGAAGTCATTTGTTACTTAATGAATGATTGTTTTGGTATCTATGTTCGTATAAAAGTGTTTAGTTACATTTATCAATTTCTAAATGTATGTGCCAGTTAATTGTTCAACTATTATATGTTGTGCAATTATGAGTTAAAATGCTACATGTTTATTTATTATTTCTTAGTTCGTAAGTTATGTAACTTAATGTTGCGCAGTAATGAACATATAGTGCCTTAAATCTTAGAGACTTTAAAATGAACCAAACAATCCTGAAGAAGATTTACAATCAACTAGATGGAACACACCAAGCAAGCGACCTGATTTATGATGGATTGTATGATACAGAAGAAGAAGGCTACTTTTGTGATGCATTCGCAAAGTTTTATAGTTCACCAAGCACGTACTATATTTTCTATGGAAAACATAATATTAGATACAAATTATGCTTCACGAGATCGAATAGCCTAAAATTGATGATTGTGGAAAGTAGACTAAGGTAAGACATACCAATAACAAAAAGAGTAAATGCTTATGTGTAAGCATGAAGAACATAAAACAATTCCAAAAAATTGTTGTATGACCTTAACTATCATGAAATATTATAGCTCTTATTGTATGCACATCGTACGGCCCATTTGCCGTATAACTTAAAATATCTTAAGATCAATAAATGTGAATTCATTGAGTACCATGATTGAATAATGTCCTGTCATATGCAAGTGATGAATGTTAGAAAACGAGTCTGCTCATGACATGTTATGAGTAGAACCCGAACTCAAATTGGAATAAGTATGTAATGGGTCTATGTTTTATTATGATTAGTGATTTTAATCCTGAAAGGTTTTGTTAATGGGATCCTAATTAGGTTAGGAGAGTCCACCATATGTTAGCATATAAAAGGTTGACTTAAAACCCTTAAAGAATAGAAGAGAAATAGACAATACACAAAAGAAATTCCTCTCCCTCTCTTTAAGTGTGTCGTTGGCCCTCAAGGAGAAGAAAAAGGAGTTCTTCTTCATGGCACATATCGTTAGCTCCTGCAAGTGATCTTTCTGTAGTTTTTGAATTGTAGATACATACCATATTCCCATCACCAATTTAATTGTGATTCACTAGGAACAAGAAAATTAATTGTGATTCCTACGACTAGGAACAAGTATTTTCTTGTGTACCCAACCAACAGCTTTGCTACGTTCTTCAAGGTAGGTTCTGGATATTTATTGATTAATTATTCATTAATTATTTATTTGTTTATCTTTGATTGGATACTGAGAGTTAGGCACCAAAGCGACTCACCATCCTTTCTAAAAGCGAGAGAGTAGGGCCACCTATGAAAGAAATAGGTGTGGGCTGCTTGGACACCATAGGTGTAGAAAATAGGGGCTTTTCGTCCTCCCACTATAATCCTACCCTTTTTTAGGTTTTCACAGGGCTCTTAGATTGCAAATTATCTTACATCCTCAATCTAACAAGTTCGAAGGGTGCTTGCAACACTAACATACATACTTATTGCTGTATCTGTGAGATTTCCATTGATCTTCAAGAGGCAAGTATGTTGAATTGTCTTATTTAACGAATTGTACATTGGTTTACTGCTTTGCTAACTTGATGCCTTCATATCTCATAGATCTAAAATTAGAAAAGTCAAGATATTAAAAATAGAATGAATATCGATTGAAAAAAAATTATTAAATGAATACCAATTGAATAATGATTGAATACTAATTAGAAGTCAACATAATATTTTATGGATCTGATAAAAAGTCAAAAAACTAAAACCCAATTGAATACCGAATGGAAACCAATTGTAAATTAAAAGATTGAAACTGATTGAAAAGCAAAAATAAAAAAAGCTCATTCATGAAGTAAAAAGTCAAGTGAATATCAAGTGATATTCTTTAGATAGAGTATCGAATGAAAACAAAAAAAAAACCTAGTGAATGCTACATAATACGAAATGAATATCAAGACAAAATTTTTACTGTACAATTTATTTTGAACGTCAAAGCCAGCCTTTCCACCGAATTAAGGTTTTTTCTCTTTAAATTTCAGTTCTCCTTTTTTTTTTTCATTTTTTAATCTTTTTGGATGTTCTTACATATATTTGGTCCTTTTTGTTTTTTTTTTCTTTTATTTACTTTTTTTGTTCAGTTTCTTTGTCTAATTTTTTATTTTGAATCTTATTTTTTTTTCATTTTCAATTTTTTTGTTTGGTTTACTTCTTATCTTCATTAATTTTTTTTAATTTTAAAAAAATAAATTATAAACCAAAACAATTAAATAAAAAACCTATATGCACGAAATCAAACAAGAGAGAATTCATTTCTAAACAATTAAAAAAATAAATAAATAAAAAGAAATAAAAAATAATTGAAAATCAAATAAATTCAATCAATACAAACAAAATGAAAATGAGTCTACATGAGAGAGAGTTCAGCCCTATTTACTTTGGAGAATTTTCTATTATTTTTTAGAAAATTAGTAAGTGGAGATGAAAAAATGAATAATTTATTCAAAAAAATAATTTCTATACAAAAAAATTTTTTGCATTTAATTTCTATCAAAAATACATTTTAAAGAGATACACCTCCTCTTCTCTCTTGTTTCTATAGAAAACTTGTTCTAAGTTTTCAAAAATGAATATATTTTCTAAATGTTTTCAGTTTCCAAAAAAAAATTTAAAAAAAACTAAAAAGAGAAAATAAAAAATGAAAACTCTTTTTCAAATTAAACATAACCTTCATTTCTTTAGAAAAAAATAAAAAAAAAATACAAAACAAATTTTAAACTTAAAAAAACTATTTAAAAACAGAATAAAAACCAAAAATACCCAGTATATACTATTAAAAACAAAAACACTTTATAAAATAAATCAAAAGAGACAATCTATCAAAAAATATAATTGAAAAAGAAAATAGAAAACTTATTGAAAACCGAAACAAAATCAAATAAAAATAAAATGTATACCAGTCTGTAGTTTAAAAAACCCCCAAAAAATGAATGTCAACTGTAATGAAATGAACATCAGGCCTTATTTTTGTAATTTGAATTTATTAAGGACATATTATTGTAAATTTATTGATTATTTTAAAATTAGTAAATTTTTTTATTGATTATTTAGTTATAAAGATATTATTTTAACGTTCACAAATTTTGTGATTATTTAATGAAAGTTTTCAAAATAAATATCAAAGATGCACACACACATGCCTTATTCATGTGCGATTGTGAAACTATCGTTAAAAATGCCAAAAAGAAGAAAAAATAAAAACAGAAAGAAGTGCGCATCAAAGAAAAGGAAAGCACGAAAAGTTTAGGGAAAAAAAAATTGTCATCCGCACAATAACATCTTTTTGTAATTTTCATGATAATATATTTGTGCCGAATCTTTAGATAAAAAATTATAGAGGAAATTACGCCCCCTGTCTTTTTTTGGACATTTTTTATTTCATATATGAAACATAAGGGATTACGTGTTCCAGGATGTAGCAATCACATTTTTTATTTCACAAATGTCGCAATGTTTACACCCTTCTCTTTTTTTGTTTCTCTCTCCATTTCTCTCTCAACCAATATCTGTTTGTTAGAGAGAGAGCGCCTTGACACGACAAGGAGAGAGAGAGAGCAAGAGAGAAAGAGAAAGAGAGAGGTGATTGATACCTGAATTGCAATCTTTAAGTGGAGATGGAAGTGCTTATAGTGAGTGTTAACAAGGGCAGCGGCTAGGGTTTCTCTAGCTGCATAGGCATATAGAAGGAAGACCTATTATGTTCTAAAATTTAATTAATTTGTTTTACTGTTCTCATTTGTACTCGTTTTGTTCTCATTTTGTACTCATTTTTTATAAGTATTTTGTTAGTGTAATAAACTAGTTTTAAATAACTAGTACTCATTATGTAAGCATTTATTTGCGAATGTACTCATTTTGTGCTTTGTAATTTTACCTAATAATAAAGAAAATATTAAACTTCCAATCCGTAATATTTTTGGGTTGTACTCATTTTTATTCCCCTTTTATACTCGTTTTGTTCTTTTTTTGTACTCATTTTTTGTAAGCATTTGTTGGTGTAATCAACAAGTCTTAAATAACTCATACTAATTATGTAAGCATTTATTTGTGATGTACTCATTTTGTACTCATAATTTTATTGAATAATAAAGAAAAAATGGAAATATTTTTTAAAATTTTGTTGTGACTTGTACTCATTTATTGGTGTTTATTCTCATTTTGTTGTTATACTTGTTTTGTACTCATTTTTACTGGTAAAAGAGGTTGGTCACATGGTCAACGCACGGTCAAATTGGGAGATTTTTGAAATCTTTTCTTCATGTTTCCATTTTTTGGCATGTTTTTGACATGTGTGTTGCATTTGTGAATTTTACTTTTTTTTAGTTGTATATTTGTATGCTTGTCCCAAAATTATAAATACAAAATTGGCAATTTCCTATCATCAAATCAACTTCAAATATACCAAAATTATAAAGAATATATCAAAATTAAGAATAATGTGATGAATTAAAATTTTAATAATATCATCAAATCAACTTCAAATATAACTAGACTGAAACCCGCACAATATTGTGGGTGTTTTGCGTTTTTCATTATAAGTAGAAAAATTAACCCACAAATTAAACATATTTGGCAAAGAAGGAAATTCCAAATAGATTCATGTCTACAAATCTCTACAATTCAAGAAATATTTTTTCCTTACAGGATAGTGAAGACTCAATTTTGATCCAACAATTGCAAGCACTTCACTTTTTTAACTTAATTTTCTTTATTTCTTTTACCTTTTGTTTCTCTCGGTTCTTGAAACAACCATTGAATCTATTGATGATCAAATTCTTAACGATTTTGTGGTCATCAACCTTCTTGCTTGCAAAATTAAAACCACAAATAATGTTGAAAAATTGGGTCTGCCTATGATAATAATGGGGGGAGTCTGGGTCCGTCAATTATTTGTTTAATTGACGAGCCCAACTATTTAATTGTATTTAGTTGTAGGCTTATTAATTGGACCAAGTAAGCCAACTGATAGTGAAGCCTATGTAGTAGATATTCTCCTTATCAAAAACAGATAAGGAAAGGAGGATAAGGATAGGAATAAAAATCACATATTTTCCTCTCCGGCTCTCTCTACAGAAGACATCTCTCTCTCCCTTTCTTGATTGCTTTTCACATTCTTCAAAGAGAAAAAATACTAAAGAAAACAACATTTCTTCTAGAAGTGAATCCGGTCTCAAGGAGGCATTTAAATGGCGTATTCATCAGTTATTCTCGTCCTTGGTGACTACAGTTCAGCTGTAGAGGCTTGCTGTGATCCTACCCGCTGTTGTTCTTAACTATTATAGCTGTTGTTCAAGGTAGGTATTCGATTCTTAATCACTATCTGTTGTAAATACTATCTGTTGGTATGTTATTTGTGCACTTTTATTGGTGTCAAAGCAGTTAGGATGAATTTTTGATTATTTTTGTCCAAACATGGATACCCTTATGTCTGTCACATTTAAATATTTCCTGTGAATTTTTTGTTATTTGTCGTTTGCTATTTTCGGTTCAATTTTGTGTCAGACAATAAAAACCCAAAAATCTAATGTGCGAATTTTGAGAAACCAAAGTTACCATTCGACTCAAGAGGTTAAATTGCATCACCAGTTCAAAATTCGTAGAGAAATTCCATCGGGAATGCCTTCAAATCGCACGAAAACCGTTCTGAATCGATTTGTGAGGCAAAAAATTGATTTGTTGTGCAAAGAGAATTGGGGCACATGTGGCATTCCCTGACTCTCCTGGCAATCCATAAAAGCCAACA
Source organism: Flueggea neowawraea (assembly GCA_948243855.1). Lineage (NCBI taxonomy): Eukaryota > Viridiplantae > Streptophyta > Magnoliopsida > Malpighiales > Phyllanthaceae > Flueggea > Flueggea neowawraea. The sequence goes on along the minus strand of CAODLS010112492.1, from coordinate 4,597 downwards.
AGAAAGAGACACATGGCTTCAAGTCAATGTTGATCGTGCGACAAGTGTACACACCTGGTCAAATGAGAGGACAACATGTGGCAATAATAGCCACGTAGGCAGCCATGCAAGTGACACGTGGCATGCATGATTGTACATCCGAGTCAGATCCACCGTCCACTCACAATCTGCCATACATGACTGTACATCCGAGTTAAGATATATGGAAAATGAATTATGGGACATAGAATTGGATCTTGGAGTACATCTAGATGATATTGATGGAATTGTGGCACACATTGTTCACCTGAACAATGAAATCTAGCATGTTGTATAGAAAGGTGGCTTAAGGCAGGGCATAGATAGAGGGCGAATGATTGAGCTTGCTTTTAATTTATTTCCTTTTATGGGTCAAAAGATGTACTTCGTTGTTTCTATGGTTGCAAGGGAATATAGATATATCCTTAGGAATTTTCTGGAGAATTACTCTTAAAGAGGTGTACATAGGCGTCTGCAGCCTAACAATCCCATGTCATTCGTAGTGGCCATGGGATTCTAAGCTATTGTCTTGGAAATCTAATAGACATCTTATCTGAGGAGTTATGGGAGGAAGTTGAGGATCACTTCCGAGGACCAAGATCTATTTAGGATGAGCTTTTTAGTGTTCTAAGTCGAGTGAAATGTTATAATTGCCAAAAGAAAAATGCCAAGAGCAAGTCCCGCATTTCTAAGATGAAATGTTATAATTGCCAACAGAGGGGGGCACATTGCGAAAGACTGCAATGCTCCTAAGAAGGTACAAAACCTTTACTCCTGTTTAAAATATGCTTATGTGGCAAGCTATGTATTCCTAACTGAATGTCAGCCTCAATGGGTGATTGATTCAGGACCGACCGACCATGTAAGCAAAGAACGTGAGGCATATGTTCAGTTTTGTCGAGTCCCACATGGAACAAAGTGGATATATGTTGGAAACAACGCAAAAGTGGAGGTCTAAGTTATTAACACTTGTATGCTAACCTTACGTGATGACAAGATGTTACTGCATGATGTCATTTATGCTCCAGGGATATGAAAGAGCTTAGTTTCTGTTTTATATTTGATGAATAATGGATTTACTTTTTCGTTTAAGAATAATAAAGTATTTGAGTGGTACTTATTATGGCTCTAGTTTTTCCATGGATGTTTTTATTGTTATGAATTTGGAGTATGTAAATAACAATAATACTAGTTTTTCTTATGTTGCTTCTTAATCCAATCGTGAAAACGATGTTAACATATGACACACAAGGCTCAGTCATATTGGGCAAGACCATATGGGTCGTCTAGCCAAAACTGGGTTGTTAGGTAATTTGCAAAAGGTTGAATTACCAGCCTGTGAAAATTGCCTTAAAGGAAAACTAGTACGAAAACCATTTAGTAAAGCAATGAGAGCTGAGTATCCATTGTAACTTATCCATTCTGACGTTTGTGGACTGATAAATGTGAAAGCACGTCACGGAGCGTACTACTGCATCACATTTATAGATGATTATACACATTATGGTCATATCTATCTGATTTCCCATAAATCTGAGGCATTAAGCTGTTTCAAAAGATTTATGAATCTAATTGAAAATCAACTGGATAAAAAAAAAGCCTTGAAAACTGATCACGGTCGGAAACACCTCTCTAAGGAATTCAAGGCAGTATGTGATGAAAGGGTAATTGAACATCAATTGTCAATCTCTAAGACCTTGCAACAAAATAGTGTAGCGGAGAGGAGAAATAGAACACTCCTTGATATGGTAAGATCAATGATCGCTAAGGCCAACTTACTGATCTCCTTTTGGGAATATGCATTGCTAACAATGACTTATGTCCTAAATCGCGTTCCAACTAAATCCTTTACTATCACACCTTATGAGATGTGAACTGGTTGTAAGTCTGACCTATCTTACTTGAGGCCGTGAGGTTCATGAACCAGATACAAGTCTAAAATGAATCAATTTAAATTAAAAATAATTGTAAAAAAAATCTAAAAATATGAGAAAATGACACATCATTAGCAGACATTTGTCAGTATTTGAGAGTAGATATGTCATGCTTTCATAAATATAAATATAAATATATATACAGATTAATTGATATTACAAAGATATATAGAAGTGTTGGAACGGTAACTTCTTGAACAATCCATGCAATATGTCAAACATCTCCAACTTGTGGACTTATGACTATGATATGATTCCAAGAAACACAAAATTTGTTCTTAGTTCTCATAAATAGATTGACAATACACCATATACTTAAATGGTGGAGCATTTTTGGCTAAGCTTAGATCGACTCCTTCTAAATTAGCCTTTTCTTTTCGCAACAAAATTTTTGTTTATCAATTATAACTAGCAAACAATCCCTCAATCCCAACATAGGTCGAAGAAATTGTCGTCTTCTTTCTATTTCAACCAACTTGAAAAAAGTATATAAAGTAACTTATACCTTGTTTGTCCCCATTAATTAGTGTAAAAGAATAACATATTTGTCACTAATTGTATGATCACTAATTGTATGAGGCAATAAAGGTAAAAGAAACAAACAAGGCTTACATTTAGTTATTTACGAAGGCATTCCACCATAATAAAATAAAAACAAGATTCGAAGGAAAACTTTTTTTTTATATAAAAAAAAGAACAAAAAATAAGGTCTTGTGTGGGTGCCCCCAATTTGGAAAAAAGAATAAACCAAGAGGAGAATTTGGGCCTTTTTGTTCCCATATGGCCATTTTCACATATGCTCTACTGAAAACTGCTAAAATACACCCGGAAAACGAACTCCTTCACTCACAGAGAGCAGGAAATGCAGGGCGCGGAGAGCATGATCCCGGAGTATATAAAATGTGTCTCCCCGGTCTCGGCTCTTCAGATTTTGTATTGGTTATTTTAATGAAAATGTTTGGAAGAAGAAAATAAAATAAATAAAAGATATTATATATATCGTTCCTTTGATAGGGAAACACATTTTTAGGTCTCTCTCATTCTCTCTCTCTCTCTCACCCACCACATACTCTCTCTCTCTCTCTCTCTCATTTTTAGGGCTTTCTCTCTCCTCTCTCTGTCTCTCTCCAGAAGGGCAAAACCCTAAAGAGCCGTTTACACCCCCAAGTAAGTTTTCTCTCTCCTCTCTCTCTCTCCGCCTTTTTCTTTCTAAAAATTTTGAATATATGGGTCCTTGTACTTGCCTTATATAATAAAGATTTGTGTGTGTATGCCTCTGTTTATCTATTTGCATTTCTGGGTTTCGATTGCATGTCATCATGTCTTGATTTGATGAGATCTGATTTCGATTTTAAATGGGAAAGTCAACATTTTTATTTTTTGAAATTCTAATGAATTGTTAAATCATTTTTTCCCTTTTTTGGGCCTTTTTTTTGCTAGATCTGAAAATGGGTTTATGTTTGGAGTCTGGGAAAATGTTGGGAAACGGAAAGGGATTTGGATCTCAAAGTTCCCATTTTTCTTTGCTGGATGGGAATGTGATGGGTTTTCTATTTTTGTTTGGATGGAATCTTAAATTTCACATTTTGGGATCTGGGTACAAGGAACATAACGTTATTTTTGTAGATACTCAATTATTTGCTTCTAGGTTTTTAATTTTTTTGGGATATTTGTAAAATTAGAAGATAAATGCAAGAATTTACTCTAGTGTAGCTGCATTTGTGTACGGAATAGATCTATTTGGTTGTGCCATTATGTGTTCATGTCCCATTTTTTTTGATATGTTTGCGTAATGTTACCGTCAAGCTACTTCCTTTATTTAAAGATTTAGTGACGGCCACAATGAGGATTGTGATGGCTCTGGGTTGTTGAAAAGGGAATGCGCTATATTGTTTCACAATTGACACCAAATACTAATACATTTTTACAAAATGGCTGATCTTCTTTGCTTTAATCTTCTGTGGTTAATTATATTTTGATGTGTTGTGTTCAATTGTAGTTATCATGGATGATGATGCGTTGAACATGCGCAATTGGGGTTACTATGAGCCGTCCTTTAAAGGGCATCTTGGTCTGCAGCTCATGTCGAGCATGACAGACCGGGATACAAAGCATTCCCTACCTGGGCGTGACCCTAATAGCGTAATGGTCAGTGCTAATGGAGCTTTTCATCCACGCAATTGTGTGGTTTCGGATGCCCCTGTTCCTATGAATTATGTTAGGGACACTTGGATGAATCAGAGGGACAAGTTTTTGAACATGTTACCTCCAAATCCGAGTTATGCTGTTCTCCCGGAAACTTCAGCAGCTCATTCCCTGCAAATGATACAACCTCACAACACTTCATCAAGGGATCAGAGGGTGGGTAGGATTGAGGAGCCGCCTACTGTGAGTAAGGAGGGTAACCAACCATCAAAGAAAAGAGGTGATGGGGGTGCCCCAAAAACTCCCAAAGCAAAGAAGCCTCGGAAACCAAAGGATACTACCAATAATCTTGTTCAGCGTGTGAAGCCGGCTAAGAAAAGTATGGATGTAGTTATAAATGGGATTGACATGGACATTTCAGGCATTCCAATCCCAGTCTGTTCATGTACTGGGAATCCTCAGCAATGTTATCGATGGGGATGTGGTGGATGGCAGTCTGC
>CAODLS010112411.1:0-13206 GCA_948243855.1 Flueggea neowawraea | reverse complement strand
TCAGGATGGCATGGAAGAGGTGAGCCACATGAGTAATGCTATGTATTCGCAGAACAATCCCTACAACAACACTTACAATCCAGTGTGGAGAAATCACCCGAATTTTTCATGGGGAGGTTCGAATCAGCGGAGACAGACTCAACCACCTAGTTTTCAGCAACCACAGCAACCAGCGAAGTCCAACTTTGAGGATCTAATGAGCAAATATATCGAGACCTCATAAAAACGGTTCACCCAAATAGAGACTACATTAATGAACCAAGCTTCAATTCAAAATCTGGATTCATCTATCCACAATGTGGAAAATCAAGTTGGTCAGATAGTTAAGCTGTTATCTGAAAGGCAACCAGGCTCCTTACCAATCAACACTGAAATAAACTCGAGGGAGCAAGTGAATGCTATTTTTATGAGTGGAGGGGATGGATGCAAAGAAGAAGAAGAGGCTTCAAGGAAAAATGTTGAGGCGAATATAGTGGAAAGGGTTGAGCCAAAGAAGGTACTTAGAGAATACAAGCCTCGGATTTCATATCCTGCAGCACTATTGAGAAAGGAGCAAGTCAAAGTGGCCACTTGTGCCAGTGAGAAGCCGACCATTGAAACAGAGCAGCAACAACCTTTGGTCAACGCTAAGAAGGAAGAGAATGTCGAGTTACCTCAGATGTCATTTGAGCTACCTGCGAAATCAAAGGACCCAGAGAGTTTCTTTATCCCTCTCTATATTGGTAGTTTACATATTGATAATGCATTGGCTGATTTAGGAGCTAATGTGAATGTGATGTCTTTTGAATTGTTTGAAAAATTGGACTTAGGAGAACCAACGCTGACTAGGGTGCCGGTGATATTAGTTGATAAATTTGTTGTGCATCCTATGGGTATTGTAGAGAATGTTTTGGTTAGGGTATGAGATTTGACGTTTCCTGTTGATTTTATAATTCTTGATATGATGTGTAATGCGGAAACATCATTGATCCTAGGCCGACCATTTTTAGCTACTACTAAGTCCATTATTGATGTTTATGATCGGGTGTTGGCACTTAGAGTCGAAGATAAATTTGTGAGAATTAAGGACTCTAAGGTTCAACACCATTCTGGCTCACATTCTATTGCAGGGGTTGTTTGTTCTAGTATGGTGAAGGTACCTAACAAGGAAGAGCTAAGTGCTACACTGAAGGTCAATGAAGCAGTGCCTAGAGTGAAGAAGAAGAAGAGGCACAAGACTTGGTGGCGTAAGAAGAAAAAAGAGGAACATGAGCCGCCACGACAAGCGAAATCCATAGGGCCGTGTCATTTCATGTGGCGTGTCAAGAACAAGGAGGTGACTCAGTGTCGCAAGTCGATGCAAGGAATTGATGCGATCACTTCGCACAATATGTATAAGCCGTCGTGATTGGTCATACACTAACGTCAAGCTAATGACGTTAAAGAAGCGCTTCTTTGGAGGCAACCTAAGTTTGGTTTAGTTGATTTTATTTTTCCTTTCGTTTCTTTTATTTTGTTTTTCATTTTCATATTTTGTTTTACCGTAGTATGTTATTTTGTTTTAGTTATTTTTGTGTTTTATCAAGGACTCTCACAGCTTGGATGCAATTCCCGCCAAGACTCATCTTTGGGGACCTAATTTCAGGAAAGTTCCAAAACTCTCTAATTTACTCTTTATGTGTTTTAATTCTTTACATTGAGGACAATGCAAAATTTAAGTGTGGGGTAGGGGTAAATTAGGGTGAATTTTTAAAATTTTTGATCGAGTTCTTGATATTGTGGCTATGAGATGCATGTTATTTGTTGATGTGAATAGATTGACTAGTTGAGAATTTTTGATTTGCATGTGTTACTGGCAGATTTGAGTTGCATGTTCTAGATTTGCATTAGTTTTGAGCTTGTAGCCAAATTGGTTGCTTTGGTTTTGTCACTCCTTTAACTCATTATTTAATGAATGAAATGATTGACTGAATGCAGGCACGATATTGAATAATTTGAAAAAAAAAATTATTGGTTTGCTTGAACCTAAACCGGGACAAGTAGATGGGGTTCAATCCTTACTCTGCTGTCTTAGACATGAGTATGCAAAGCACTGCCATGAAGTGTTGTCTTAGTAACCGGGAACACTCATCACAAATAAGCGGTTTCATGTCAAACGGGCTATCATTTGTGGTAGAAACTTCAAGTGCATAAATAAAGCATTAAGGTCTTGCTCGATATTTACTGACTGTATTTGTAACAATGCAAGCCAAAATATTGAAAATATGCAACTAATGTATGTTTATTATCGAATTTGCCCATAAATGTCTTATGCTTAAATGCTTTATGTTTAATTGGATCAATGACTTGAATGGGTGATCGAGTCAAATCGGCTACTTTGGCTTTGAGCTCTAACTCGTGTATAGTTTAGGACCTCGATTTGAATTAACTAGTGATATATGCATATCTTAGATTCTCTGCTACAAAGTTTATTTTTATTGACATTTCATGTGAAGTTCCATGTTGCGGTAGATTGAATTTGATTGAAATATTTTTAACTTGTTTTAATTCTTTCTTTGCTTGAGGACAAGCAAAAGCTTAAGTGTGGGGTATTTTGATGAACACATATTCATACGTATTTATGTGCATTAACTTATATTGTTTTGAGTACGAATTGAGCGTTTGTCATTAGTTTTGGTACTTCTACGCTTTATATTGTGTTTTTCAGGTTAATTGATGATATCTTGACGAAACGAAGGAAAACAAGTCGAAACGGGCTTGAACAATGACATTTGAGGCATTGGGAGTGAGACACGGCCTTGGAATGGAAAGACACGCCCGTGGGAGACTTGATGAAGCAAATCCGTGAACAACTGGACACACACGGACATGAATCTTCAGTCCACGGCCGTGGGAGAGGCCATGTAACCCACTGGAACTTGACAACAAAGGGACACAGACATAAATTCATACACACGATCAGAGTTGTGTTGGACACGGACACAAAGTTGTGTCTGTGTATATGGCAGCTGAAGAGATGAGAACACACAGACATATTTGATAATACATGGACAAATGGACCTTGGACACAAACATTAACCCGTGTCCGTGTCTTGTGTACACGATCTAAATAGAAGGAATTTTGACGCACACGGACGAGAGCTGCTTGGGCACGGCCGTGTCTGTGCTCGTGTCTTATTCCAGATGCCCTAAATTGCATATTTATTTTTTAAAAACAAGGACTAAAATGTAAAAATTTAAAATAACATCAGAGGTCCTTGAGGAACCCTAGCTGCCAACCAAGAGATCTGGCCACCACCTCTTCATCTGCCACCGTCGAAACTAGATCTGGTCCCCACTGAGCATGGCGACAACAACAAACGAGAAAGATAGCTAGCCGTGAGGGACGACGACGACACCAACCAGATCTACGGCAGAGAGGAGCAGATTCTCGGTGGAGAAAGAACTCCAGACCGAAGGCGTTGAAAGACAAAAAGGAGAGGAGATCAGAGAAAAAACGGTCGAGGGAGGCGGAGCGGTCAGACGGAGGAGGAGTAGAGGTGGAGCGAACGACGACAGTCAATGGAGAGGAGGCAGAGATGGATGGAGACGATGGCAGAGATTGAGGGAGAGGAGGCAGAGATGGAGGGAGAGGGGGCGGAGATGGAAAAGACGAGGAGAAGGGAGTGAGGGAGAGAGAGAATGGGAAAGAGAGAGCAGAGGAGAGAGAAACCAATTTTACTAAATAGGAAGAAAAAAATTGAGGACTAAAGAGAACTTTAGTTAGTATGGACCAAGAATGAGTGTTGTAAGAATTGTAAATTGAGGGTTCAAAATTAAGAAAAAATTCCCCATGAAGTAAGAATGTATGAAAAGTCAGACATTAGAGGCTACAGTGTAATTATCTCAAGAATCAAGTCAAATTTCTACGAGAGGAAAAACAAAAAGCCTAACTTTAAAAATCCAACCTAAAAATCAAACCAAACCTCAAAACCTAAAAAATAAGAACCAAACATGTTCTTGTTCTTCCTTCCTCCATCTCCTCCACCACCAAACATGTTCTTCTTCTTCTTCTTCCTTCCTCCACCTCTTTCACAACAGTGGATTGTTGATTTCAAAATCCAACAACAAAGTTTGAAGAATCAAATATCATTTTTATGAGTTTCACATTGAGAACTCTCTCCATCTTGGTAAGAGCCATCATAAAAGAATCGAATATAATCTGTGGAATAAATGCTAGGTTTGAATAACTTCCAATTCACCATACAACCGCAAGATCAATCTTATTCACTAATTATACAAAAAAAAAATCAAAATTCTCTTCAACTTTTGATTGCACAACTCGATCAAACACCATATCAAAACCAATCCTCGAATCATATAAACCAAAGCTATCAATATTTGTGCTCCATCTTCTCCTTCTCTTTATAGTTCTTCACATGCCTAAAGCAACAACAGAAAAACCACCAATCACTTGCAACATTCATTCATTTCTAGAATTTCAAGTTCAATCATTCTCTATAATTTTTCTTAATATTCCGAAACCAAATTGAAGAGTGTTGTGCTAAGATGTCAATCCAAGAGGGGGGTGAATTGAATTTTTAAAAATTAATGCAAACTGTTTCAACACTTGTCAAGGTATATATTCAAAAATAGCGAACTAAGCAACAAGAACAAAGATCACAATATCCAATTCACGAACAAAAGAGACAATAAGATAGTAATGAAAGTAAAGAGTAAAGGAAAGAGAGATTCAAACCTTAGATTTATAGTGGTTCAGTCTTCCTTGACCTACGTTCACTCCTCAAATTGCCTTCAAGAGTTCGATTTTAGTATCTTTTAGGGCAAAGGCAAGCCTTTGTACAACACTCCTTATTTTTCAGGAGCATAAAGAACCTTTACATCACTAGTTTTTCAAGGCCTTAACTAGCAAACCTTTATAATCACTAGTTTTTTTGGGTTCAACTAGTAAACTTAAACCACTTCTAGTTTTTACAGGCTAAACTAGATAACATAGGCAACACTTATACAATGGATGAATTACTCTTAGTTATAACTTAGTACAATGGCTCTCACACCACCTCTAATGTGTTTTCAGGTAGTATGAATAAGGGTAAGTGTGTAAATAAAGAATAGGGCAAAATTCATCGTGGTTCCTAAGGTTTGACCATATCTCTCGCAGTCTCTCATGTTTCAAAATTAGCTGTTTTGATCACTCGCTCTTAATTCATTTTGTTTTTTTAATATAAAAGGGAAATGTCAACAATGCCCATGCTTAATAGTCAAAACTCATTCCCTCTTTCTTGTCTCTCTTTCACACTTTTGTTCCATTCTCTCTCTCTCTCTCTCTCTCTTTCCTTTCTTACTTCCACAAAACCTCCACCACCACCACTGTCGCCGCTAAAACCACCACCTCTTCCTCCTCCTCCACGATGACCGTCGTCACCAAAATCACCCATCTCTCTCTCTCCTTCCTTATTTAAAACACATCTCCACTCTCAATTTAAAACCCATCTCCATTATTTGTCTCCACTTTACGAGCAACGTTTGAAATCGTCGAAATTGGTTCAATTTTTTTGGTTCTGAAAAAGAGAGTAGGAGGTGATTTTGATGACTGCAATGAATGACTTGAAGAAAAAGGTAGAGATATGGCCACCTTGAATTTTGATTTTTGTAATTTCAGGTTGTATTGGGATGTGAAGAATAACAAGGAGGAGTGGGGGCGGTGGAGGTGGCAGGGATGGGTGAGGAGTAGAGTTTATGGTGGTGGCAGAGGTGAGACAAACGGTGGAGGAAGATTGGTAAAAGAGATCGACACATAAATCATTGTCAAAATTTGTGTCATGAAGAGGGTAATGAAGCCAATAAGCCATCTCATCCTCTTGCAAAAACAAATCCTGCTATTGTTATTGATGTGTTGATGTTGTTGTTGATGATGATGAAATTACAATGGCCAAATTTCCCTGGCAGAGGATTGCTCACTTGCAGGCAAAACGACGTCATTGAATTTAGGAACAACAGATTTCTTAGAAGATCTTGATTTTTTTTTATTTCAATTGCTTTGATGTTGATTTGGGATGCCTCGGGCTTGCCGGTGATGACTGGCGTTGGTTAGTTCAGGCTTGGTAATTGTGTTGACTGGTATTGGTGGTGTCAATGATGACTATTGTTGTAACACCTTGCATTTTTCGGCTAATAATTCCAGTAATTTTTCGTTAATTTTGAAATTTTTTTTTTGTGTTTGGGAGGTAATGTTTTTTAAAATATGTTATTTGGGTGATTAATTAAGTTTGGAAGTGTTCTGGAGTTGTTAAACTAAGTGGGAATTGATTAAAATTGAAAGAAGAAAAATTGGAAGAAAAGAGAAGTGATGAATGAACTACAGGTCATTCCTTTCTTCTTTATGCGTTTTGACCAAACTGCAGGTCGTTGGATTGTTGTCGTCCATGCTTATTTGTTGCCGTTCGCGCGTGTGATTTTTTGGCCACAACTGAAATGACGTTGTTTTGCCTCTTTTATTTTAAAACACAGAACACGCTCTCTCTCTCTACTTCACTTCTTCTTCTTCTTCTTCTTCACTCCTCTGAACCCTAAAACCCGATCCTTTTCTACTTTCTCCGCCTCTCACTCATTTCTTTCCCCTTCTTTTCATCTATCAAGGTAAAGACTTGAATTGAAATTGATTATTTTATCATGTTTCTTGTTTATTTTTGTTTGGGTTTGTTGATTTAAATGGGTTTCGGATTTGAGTTTGACTTCGATTTTGGAAGAGATTCTGGACTGATTTGAGCTTGTTTTCGTTGGATTTTGATGCACTGAAGTTGGTAGAACACGAATCTAACTTGAAAATGGTGTTTGATGGATTTTTTTCAAAACGGGTTGTTTGATCCGAAACTTGCAAGGACGAGTTTCGATGTTGTGATGTTGTTTTTGTTAAACTAACTGTGGATTCAAGCTTCTAGGGTGATGATGATTCGATTGGATGGACTGGAAACATTGGGTGTCAATGGATTCAGGATTTAGGACACTTTAGTGTGATTTTATATCGAAAGGACCAAAGACATAGTTTTGCATAACTCTGAATAAATTGAGGATTAAACTTGATATTATTCGTACTGGGCGAGTTTGATGAGGTTGCTGGATTTGTAATTTTGATAAGTAGAGACATGTGTTTGTAATTTTAAGAAAGTGATTGTCAAATTTGTAATTTCAGAAATAATGAGCGATTGTTTTGTAAATTTGAAATATTTGGAGAACCAATTTATAATTCTAAAAGTTTAGATTTAATTTTTAATTTTGAAATATTTGGAGAATTAATAATCCTAAAAAGTTAGGTGATCAATTGTAAATTTTCTGAGATTCGAAGAATAAGTTGTAATTTTATGAGATGTTAGATTTTCAAAGAAAATTGTTAGATATTTGATTGTAATAAGATTTCTGGTGACGTCTGAGGTTTGAGTTTGTATTTACTTCTCATACATATTTTGTAAATTCACAGTACCATGTATCATTTTGTGTATGATTCTGTTATAATCTGTCTGTCTGTTTTCAATTCCGTTGTCTGCTTTTGGTTCTGTTTGATTTTCAAATTGCTTAGTCATTCACTGGTGGACCGTGATTTTGGATTATTTGGCACAGAGTCCAGGTGAATGCGATGACAACTTCAGATACATAAGTTGTATCTTCTGAACCTTATATGTTTTGATGTATTTGGATTTAAGAATATTTTTCTGAAATCTGTATTCTGTTTCTGAGTTTAAACGTATTTTTTGATATAAATATTTTATTTTGAAATCAGTAATCTGCTTCTGTAAATATATGTATTTTCTGAATTAATATTCAGTATTCTGTTTTTGATTTCTGATATATATATATATATATATATATATATATATATATATGTAAATCAATTTATGTCATGTATGCTCATCCACTATTATTATTTATATTATTAAAATAAGTATTTTATCTGTTTTGAATTTTATTTTGAATTTTAAAATAAATATTTTATTTTGAAATAAATATATTTTTGTATTAAATAATTAATAGCTGAAATTTACTATATTTTTGTAATAAGCTTTCATCTGAATATCAATATATTTTTGATATAAATATTATGTTCAGTATTATGAATTATTATCTGTTCAGTATTTTGGAAATATTTTCTGTTAATTGTTTTGTTCTGAAAATAGATATATTTTTTGTAAATATCAGTCTGTTCTGTATGCCTGACTATTAAAATATATTTCTGTAAATATTCTGATATGAGACATCTAGCTACGAGATACGCAGCCTTTGGTATACTACTGTTTTGTTAATGCCTAATTACCAAAGTTGGTGGTAACCGTGTGCAACGCGTAAACACACGCGATATTTCTGTCTGGTGGCTTAGTCCACATTATTTATCCTATCTGATCTGGTCCCATTATTTGACGCTACTATATAATATATATTTTTGATATAAATAAAAATGTCTGACTGTATATTATTTACTCTGAATGTAAATATTTTGGCAAATGTGTTCTGAAAATTATTATATATTGAAATTCTATTTATTTTGAGTCCTTTCATTTGATTATGCTTTTATCAAGTTCTTAAATATTTTATTCTCAGTAAATATTTTATTGTTAATAAAATATTTTATTTGATTTATTTATTTAATCCATTTGACTATTTGTTGTCTGCTCTATCTACAAAGGATTTTGAAATGAATTTCTGAACTACTATCTGTATATATATGAGTGTATATTATCGGTACCTGTATATATATCTGTTTGTGGTATTTTCTGAAACTGTTTTCAAAACGGTCTCTGTAAGGCACGTATGAGGCGATCTAAAGTATCGATTCTTCACTGAGTTTACTCACCCCATTTCCTTTAACATTTTTCAGGTTTTGAAGATAGTGATTATCTAGTCTTCCAAGTTCAGTAAGGATTTCTGTTCATCCGTGAGTGCCTATTTGTTCGGTGCCCAATTTGCCTTTTTGTATTAGTTGCTCCACACCAAATTTCTGTGGGTTATGTCTGTATCTAAATATTCTGTATGTTTTGGTTAATAATTATTATTTTTAAATATTTTGTTTATATATTTTAACCTATGTTTTATTACTTAGTAATATTAATTGAAATTATTTTTATAAATAAAAATCCTTTATTTATTTTGTTTAATTATGGTTCGGAATAAGAATCTAGGTATAAGTTTTGTACTCTAAGGCTTGTGCGGGATGGACATGGCTCTCGTAGACGGTCCGCCTCGTACGCCGATCATAGTCCAAAAACAGGTCGTGACAACTGTGATGGGCTCTGGTGGCAGTGGTGGTGAGGAATGGTGATGACTACTATGATGGGATACTGTGGTGGTGAGAAGTGGTGTATTGATTGATAGATGAAAGAGATTTGTGTCATTAAATTTTTAAAATTAGTAGGTCTCATATGCCACGTCAGATTTTATTTGATTAACAGTGGCAGGTCCAGGGATCAAAATAACTAATTTTGAAACACGAGGGACCATAAGAGATATATAATTAAACCTCAAGGACCACGGTAGATTTTGCACTAAAGAATAAGCAACAGAAATTGGCAAGAATGTAAGCAATATGAGAACAAGACTTTCTCAAGGATTCTAATGTATTTCACCAAGCCTCTTCTTAATCTTCTGTATAGTGAGGCTATTTATAGGCAAAACATATCCATATGACCGTTGTATGGAGGAGAGAGTCTTTGTGTAATGATTAATAATCGTTTGTGTAAACTGTTTCATCTTTCAGCTTTCTATCAAACAACTTTGCAAGCGTAATCCACTGCTTGCGTGAACAATTTCACCTTTGCGTGTACAATAGTTCTTCCAATATTCAATAAGGTAACCAACTTCAACAGTAAAGTGCGCAACACACAATTTTAAGCATTCTCTACTTGCATCATTTTTCTTTTGCGTACGTAACCAATATCGCGTGTGCAATTCTCCTATGAACCTTGCGTGTTCTTTACAACATCTGACACATAATAATGGTTTGAGAATTTGAATTCATACCTGATGTGTCAATTAGCTCTAAAAAATATGTTGCACTTTATGCAACTTTTTCTTGCATCTATAACTACTTGTTGCATGCTCAACGGATTTGATATCTCAATAATGTTTCATTTTCTTGAGATTTGCATGCATAGCCAATGTCTTGGCGTACATTAATCATCGTGATTATTAATGTGCTTGCATACATTTTTCTTAGGTGTGTAATCATCTGTTTCGTACACAATAAAAATGTTAGGTGCATAATAATCATTGAGTGCGTAATTCACCTTATCATTGACTTTCTGTTTTGCTTTTGTTTGTATTGTGTGTCTTCTCCAAAGCATGTTACAGGCGTTATTGATCTCTGCGTGTGTCATATTTTTCTTGCATGCGCAAGTTTTGTTACATGCACAATTGTCACACTTTGGTTGTTTTGGACTTGGTTTTTGCTTTGGTAAAAAGACATGTTATGCGTGTGCGTAAGTCTCTTCTATGTGTACAATGTTTGTGTTCTTCTTCTTCTTACATGTTTGCACATCATCAAAACTTAAATGTGAACCTTTTGGGTTCAACAAAGAGGATACAAATACACATCAATTGATGTATTCATTAATATAGCGATAGATATTATACATGTAAATGCTAGCAAAAGATTCGATGAGGAGAGCAGTGTTAAGCCAGTTCTCTTCAACTTTATGACCGAGCTTGAATGTTGGCGGGTAAAAGTACACAGAGAGCCACCAGGGATTTTGGTTTTTATAGATTTTGTTTATATAATTTCAGTAACAAGATGAAACAAAAAGAGAGAGAGGTTAGAATTGAGGGGCCTGATTTGAGGGGAAAGTGTTAGCTGTTGCTTTTGTTATTATGGTTTGGTGAGAATAGAAGAAAGGATTGGGTTGGATTGGTTTTTATGATTGGGTAGATTGGTTTGGCTTTTATTGATTATGATAAGTTGTAAAGTGGGATTAAGATGTCAGTAAGAAGTCACATGTAAACTTAATAGCTAAACTTGACCAAATCAGCAATATTTAACTGAAAATGAGCTCCGTCTGCCATTTAGGATAGAATTGCTAACAAAGGAGCAAGCGTGGTCGAACCTCTTAACATTAAGGGCATAAACGGACAAAAAAGGTTAAAGTGCTTCTGACCCCAAACGTAAGGGGCAAATGTGCAATAATGTTAATGTTATTTGAAAAAGGTTAATGGCAGCAACAGCGTTGATTTCAAAATCAAATCAAACACATTACACAAAACTCTCTCTCTCTCTCCTCAAAATCAAATCAAACACAAAAATCTCGTCCAAAAAATTTCCCCGCCACCAAAATGTCCTCCACCACCAAAATGTCCTCCACCGCCGCCACCGCCACCGCCACCGCCACCAAAACCCCACCCAGACCCCAGTCCTCTCACACGCTACAGCGCCATCCCTTCCATTCCTCGCACGTCAGACCCCAACAACAAATTCAAAACCATAACACCACCACTAATTCACAGACCACTTCGTACCCACTTGCTTCCACCGGCCGAGGATACATCCCCAGGCCTTCCTCACGCCCCGCCGATCCTCTCACTTATCCCCCACGCGCCTACCGTCCTCTCTTCACCTCTCCTCGCCCTCACTTGGACTACAATCATGCTCCTACTCGTGCTTTCTCTGCTCATCCCCATCCTTCTCTTCACCATGCGAGTCGCCAACACCCTACTCACTATTATGCTCCCTCCACCGTCTCTGCTCCAATCAAGGGAGTTCCAGTTTCTAGAGATCACGTTAAGGTTGTAGATTTTCCCCCTTTTTTGTTACTTAATTTATGCTTTTGTGATAATTTAGCTGAAACTAGTAGTTTTTGCCGCTTTTGTTCTTTTAGGTTGCTTCGTCGCCGTCTCCTGCGTCCGACTCTAATGGGTACAAGAATACAAGGTGGTTATTGCCGTCACTGAGATTAATTGAAAATGAGAAATTGGTTTTGGGATTGGTGAAGTAATAATGGTTCTTTTACTGTATTTTTTGTGTAGAGATAGAAGTAGAGATGATTCCCTTCTTGTCACTGTTAAAGATCGAAAAGTAAGTATTTTCCATTGCTGATTTGAACTCCTTGGTGTATTTTTGTTATGAATACGTTACTGTATGACCAGGTTGGTCGAATTTAGAGTAGGATTATGATGTCGTAAAGGCATCTCCATTTGACTGAATTTGAGTGTTCATCCTTATTAGTTATTTCCTAATAACTTTGTTTAAATGTACTGAATTCATTTGACTTCATAATGTTTTACTAATGTAACTCATGAATTGAATACGTTTCTTCAAGTTTTGTGCAGAAGATGTCATCTCTAGTGATGGTATTTCAAGTAATCAATAGTTACAATGTGTTGGTTTCAATGAGCATAATTAAGGACTTCATAGGTTTTATAGCTCAAATTCTATTGATAGCTATATTAGTTGATCCAGGAGGAGTAAACCTTGATTGTATTTTTATTTTCTTTCTAGTCGCTCAACTTTGCTTCTCATTCTACAATGTGCATTTTCAATAATATCATGTCATTTTCTTTACTTTTCACTCCCTTTCTCGATGACCAAGAATAAATGTCCCTAAACAAAAGCTAGAAACCACATTTGATTAGTTCTATTAGTGCAGTGGGGTATTTATACGGAGCAGTGTTTTTTATTGGTACTTTGGTTAATATTAACTTTTATTTTTGGATTGTGTAATAGGCGCCAACATGTATTTTCTGCATGCTTTTATGTCATGGTATTGTTGTCAGAATATAATGAAATTTCACAATTGCAGGTAAGAATATCAGAGGGTGCTTCTCTTTATGCACTTTGTAGGTCATGGCTGAGAAATGGATTGCCCGATGAAAATCAGGTTTGTTTACCCCCTTATATCTATGCTATTTATATTTACTGGAATAAACACACTACTACGTGAAAATTGCATGTTTTTTAAGGGTGTTTTATGTTTATATTTCACAAACATGGAAATAATGGAACATGATGGGGATGAGAAACTGCCAGACGTCATCTGGTCTTTCATATCTATAAGCTCTTTTTTAAGCATAAAGTGCGTACAGTTTTTTTTCCCCTTGAAAAAAAGAGTATGTTTTTGTTCTGTTGATAATCATTGAGCAGCAATGGTCAGTAAAAGTAGGGTGATGCTTGTATTACCTCCATTCTTCATATATTAGAATCATGGAATTATTTTTTTGTGAAATTACCTACCATTGCATGCTTGTGAGCAA
>CAODLS010112371.1:0-13235 GCA_948243855.1 Flueggea neowawraea | reverse complement strand
TTAGCGAGATCATAGATCAAGCTCTGCAGATTAGCAGAGTAATGTGCCAATGTGTAATCATAGTCAAACCCATAAACTTGCATCTTATCCAATCTCAGGTTCTTGACCACATAGATACCTAATTCAACAAACAGCTACCATGAAATACAAAAATATCAACAATGCCACACAACATTATTCAGTCCAAAAACGAACAAACCTTCAGGATTCATTTTCTGCATTCCCTGGAGAGCACAAGGAATCTTGAGAAAACTCTTTTTTGCCGCATCAAACTCACTTCGAATTTTAGCAATTTCATCATGAAGCGCCAAAGCATCCACTTAAACTCGCCTGGCTTACCCCTTCAACTTCAAAACCGTATGCTCCTCCGTCACGACTGCACTAAATTCTCGACAACTCCCACAGGCCCTACATTAAGTCATACTGAATCAAATAGAAACGCACTTTCATCATCAACAACATAACAAGACCATTTCTGTTAGTTCATACAAAAGATCAAAATTAGAACCGCATTTTCATCACCAACAAAGTCGATGCTCTTTTTCGGGGTTAAAGCTTTATGTCTTTCTCATATTTTCTTTATGTCTTTATCTCTTTCTTTTCTTTTCTCGTATTTTCTTTTCTTTCATATAATGAAAAAAGAGAAAGAAATCAACTTCTTATGGAGCAGTTAAAGAGACCTTGAAGAAATGGTGGTAAAGAAACGCCAGCTCTCTGCGAGGAATAAACACAAACACTTAATCAGCGAAATGCGATAAGATCGAACAGGAAAAGAAAGCCACGAAAACACAGAGAGAGAGTGTTTAAGGGGATACTTGAGAGAGAAGAGGAATGAGCCTTCGAAAAGAAGCCATGATTACGATGTCAGCATCGGAAGTTAGGGTTTTGGAGTGAGGAAATGAGAGGGATGAGTATGGTGTAGCAACTTCTTGTTTCTTGGAAGAGTAAGTCAGAGTGGGCAGAGCGCGCCTTTCCGGATGCTGCCCTTTTTTACATTATTATCGCACAACGATTACCTATTTCCATAACTGCCATCCTTATAGTTTTTGTTTGGGTTATTTTTTGAAGAGAAAATTAGGTTTAATATTTAAGGAAATCTATTTGTGTTTAACTTTCTATTGCTTAATAATTAATCAATTACCGAAAATTTTAGTTCTCCACTTCTACCACATTTATAAGGGACCACCACCATCATTAATAACAAATCTATTTTTCAATAATAAAAACATATAAATCTTATTTTATTCATTATTACAAAAATAGGGCGAAGGGAAAAAATGTAATGAGTTAACTATTTAGAGATGATCTCTCATTTTTCTAAATCAATGGCATTTAATTCTTTTTTTTCTATAGTTAAACAGTTTTTGTGCCTTTTTATATAGTTAAACTTAGAGTTTATTTGACAAAACTCTATTTAGGATATAGTATATATTTTTAAAATAAATTGCACCACTATTTTTTCTTTTTTAATACTCAAAATCTCTTACATGCTATTTACTATCCACCATATTTTATTTTTTTAATAAAAGAGGTGGATATCTCGTTAATTTTATTAGTGGAAGAGCATTGTAATTACAAAAAAAAAAACAAAGGTAAAAAGTAACATAACCAAAGCAAAAAACAAGAAGAAAAATAGATAAACAACCCAAAATAAGACCTAAGCTAACCAATGCAGGAGCAATCTTTGACTAGAACTTCTCTTAATCCTGTGGGTGGGTCTGTGAGTATGTGTATTCCCCTAGACTGAAAGTGAATAACCAATCAGCAGCACTATTGCATTCCCTATAGACACGATGAATATTGATTGTCTAATCTCTGCGCATTAGCCTTTTGATAGCTTCAATGAGGACCCATTGTTAGTTAGCAACCACCTCTTTTCGTTTGATTCAATTAACGGCGAAAAGATTATCGCTCTCTATAGATATATGACGAAACCCCTCCTCCCATGCAAGTTCTAGTCCTCTATGAATGCCCCATAATTCAGCATTGAGAGAGCTACATTTACCAAGGTTGACAATAAAACCTTTCACCCAACTGCCATTAGCATCCCTAAATATACCCGATGCAGTAGCCTTCCCAAAAATTGTTAAGTGTGATCCATCTGTATTTAATTTAATCTCCCATATGTAACTCTTCAGAACAAGCCCTTAATATGCCAAAATGACCGTGGATTTAGAGAATCGGAAACAGATAGTTAATAATATGAAATAATTCCTTACATATATAGTTTTTAAAATAATTTTAAAAACGAAGAGATTAAATAAAACATTAATTGAAACTAGCTGCTCAAAAGTGTAATTTTATTCAATTGAACAAAACAGACAAATTTTTTTTATCGTTTTACAAAATTGGAAAACATGTTTAAAATATGCCATTAGTTCTATTATCAGAATCTATATATATCCGCTATTATTTTGTCGAAAAAATAAGATAATTCTCTACAACTCTCTCTCTCTCTCTATATAGGATGAAAATGCTTAGGTCATGAAAGATGAGAGGAAAATTGTTGGCTACTTCCGACAAAGATTTGATGGATTAAGTAACTAAAAATTTTCCCCACCTCTCTGAAAAGAGGAAACAGAAAGTCTACACAAAAAAAGACGAAACTAATAGAAAAAAAATGGAGAAAATTAAAGTGAAAATTAATTAATGACTATCCTGACAACTTCCGAAATATCCAATTAGATAATTCAATCCAAGAAGTTGAAATTCCAAAAACTAATGCTTTCTCCTTCTGGATGCTATTTCTAACGCCCATGCTTTGCCTAAGACAGTCTGGAACTTCCCTGCACAAATTTTCTCAATAATGGGTTAGCATATCTCATCTCCCCAGAAGAATGGATATTAGAACTGCAAACTGAGACAAAACACTCGAGTCTTCTTTTCCAAAAAGTGTAGCATCTCCTATTGCATAAAGTAATACAACAGCATACATAAGTTGACATCAGAAGCATTACTCAACTACTCAGTATGGTCTTAATCTAATAAACAGCTAAAATTAGGCAGTAATCCCACTAGATTCAATTGACAGAAAAAAAAAATGGAGATGCAAATTAGAATTCAGAAATATAAGTACCAGCGGTTGACTGGAAAAACTCCTCCAAATCCCTTCCTTGCTCTGCATAAAGCCAAAACAGATTCAGTTTTCATGCTAAATACTGCTGATATATTACATTATCATTTTAGTGAATGTTGATACAGATATTCCATGCTCAAATAGTTATTAATAGCCAAGAAATGCAAAAGGTGATAAGAGGACTAACTAGTCCATGCTCAAATAACTTGTACAACAGCATAACTAATTGAAAAGCCTTCACCATAATCCCACAGGCACATTTTTGCTGGATTCTAATCCTTATGATGGATAAATAGACAATGATGATAAACAGTAACGAAGGTACACATTTAAAATAAATAGTGATAAAAATACATCAACCATGCTAATAAAAGACACAGCAACGCAAATGCATCATAATCAAGGTGATTATTCTACTAGCTAATAGGATCATCTTTTAATAGTCTTTTTCAAGACCATGTTTTCTTCGTATATTCTTAGAATTTGAAAAAAAAAATTAAAGCTATATGTTGAGCACATAACAATGCTCTGAAGTTCACGCAACTTAAGTTTCCAGCAGACTAAAAGACGATAGTTACTCCAAAGGAACAATCCCTAACAGTTCAGTTAATTCCCCTTTACCATAATTTTTAGTTTTCTTTTAACACTAATATAAGACACACACATTTATAACTTTTTTGCATCTTTTGATAGTCTTTTAAACCTAAGAAATTCAAACATAGTTACTGATGCAAGCCTTTTGGCTATCTCGTAAGCCATTCCACAAGAGAGACTAGATTTACACTCTCACTGAAAGAATTATAAATCAAATTCTAACTCTTAAAGCTTAGTAGTTAGTATTGATTTGCAATCTTGCAGTCACTTAATACAAACAACTCAAAAATCACACCTTTTTATTCCTCCAACTTTATCATTACTTGGATGCCAAGACAAATAAGAAAAGGAAAAGAAGCTGTCATCCCAAATATTATTCTCTATTTACAGAAGCAAATACAATCAGCAGGTAGTATATAGATGATTCTTACCATTTTCATATTCTAAGGCTTGAAGTATTATTTCAACCTGCAAAGAACGAAAGAAGCCATCCATTAGAATCAGAAATCCACTATATAATTCCTTTCAAATGTCAAAAAGTTAATTCCTTTTTTCTTGAAAGTTACCATGGGTTGGCAACTAATATAGAAAGCAACACATGAATACTTTTGAATTTTACAGATATATTTCTCAAAGCCACAAACGTTGTTGTAAGGATGCAGGATTTTACAGTCCATTTGTCTCTGTTTATCTATTAAGGAAATAAGCTGTCAATTTTAACATAAACTAAAATATTAGAAGTTGACACTTTTAAGAAATTGTAAATTTCAAATTTTCATCTACAATGTAGTCTCTAAAAACTAAAGCAAGTATTTTTTTTCATACAATGCTCTCAAACTTCAAATTCAGATGAGAAGTGATTAAAAGTTGCGAAAACGCAAAAGAAAACATTTAAAATAAACAAATCTAATATGAACGACACAAATTCATTCTTTTGATCACAAATAGTCAAGATATTTAAGTATCAGTAAGAGGTTGCTTATGTGATAATGAAATGGGATTTGAATAACTATAATTTCTGCAAGTAAATATCAACTCATAATAAATATTTTGATGGATGCTATCCTTCAACTTGTCAAAATCCTTCACCAATTTGGCTTCTGGTGAAGAATTCTCCTCATACTCCTTCCATAAATCCGAAATTTCTTTAGCTGCAATGGACTATCGCACCTATTCAGTGTTCAGCATAAAAAAAAAAAAACAGACACAAAAGTGGGGGAAAAAATAGAGATGATCAGCGATTGATACTTGGCACACCTCTTTGTCCTCCACCTAGTAACTTGCACATATGATCCAATGCTTCCCTCTTGCCGACTCTTCTCAGCCTTCGAAATCCCATCTGAAGGGGTGATATCTCCAACAATGGCTGATCACGCATACAATCAAAAATATAGATTAATTTCATAGGATAACTATTAAAGAAGCTACAAAATGACATGAGACATGAATGCATGAAAAAAATATGAAACAGCCAAAAAAATTCTCGAAACAACTCAAGATAACTAAAAAACTCTCATCTTAATACCCATTATTTTTTTTTTCCTTTTTTATGTTAATAAAGACAAAGGAGTATATATTCCCATGTAAACATTCAACATTATAGATATAGGTGGTACTACAATGAGAACTCTTAAAAAAATCTTATTAAGGATTCGAGTTACTTAATTTCAGCATCAATTACTTAATTTTAGAGGGTAGCTACTTATTGTAGTTCTAAAAGTTACTTAATTTTAGATGTCGTTACTTAATTTAACCACCGGTTACTTAATTTTAATCGGTTGCTTAATTTTGTAATAAATTAAGTAACTATAACTATTACTTAATTCTTGTTAAAATTACTTAATTTAAATTTAGTTATTTAATTTACTAAAAGAGAACTCTTTATAGGAGTCTCATTGTAATAACACCCTATAAATATTCTACTTCTCTAGAAAATTTAGACTTGGAAGCCTCTTCATAATTCTAGTAAGTATAATCCGACATTTTCCCTAAACTACAAAGCACTAAACACAAATAAATAAAAATAATGGCATTGCATTTCAATACCTTCAGCAATGTCGTGAACAATAACCAGTTTCACACACCTGAAAAAATAAATAACAACATAAAAAAAAACAAACGCATAAAATAAATAAATTATTAAACAAAATAAAAAAATGGAAGCTTAATTAAAGGCGAAACCCTAACTTGTCACGATCAATGCCGGGAACGTCTGGAGCAATGAGAGCCATCAATCCCATCCTGTACATATGATCGCCAATCGATTCCGGATCCTTTATCTCTCGTTTCACCAACCCCGCTCTCTTCACCGTCTACTAACACACAATACAAAATCAAACTTTCAATATTCAGAAATCGTTGGTTTTTGCATGTTTTAAATTTTATTTATGAAATTACTTTGAGGCGGTGGCAGAGTGAGAGGAAGTAAATGGCCGAGGAAGACGAAGGAGAAGAAGAGGAAGAAGCGAAGTCGTTTGAGGAAGCTTCGGCGGCCATGTGGTGAAGAGTGGAGGAGGAAGAGAAGCGCCTGAAGCAGCGGGGGTGAGAAAGTGAAGGAGAGGAGTGAAGAAGCCGATGAGGATGCTCTGCCGTAGCTACATAGCAATGGTCGGCTATAGCTTCCCATTTTTTGGGTTTTTGTTTTTAATTTTAGAAATATTAATGCTTTCATAAATTAATAAAAATAAAAAAGAGGAGACATTGGAATATTCTGGTGGATAATTTGTTATCTGAACCGTTGATTTCAGGTCTCTGTCTTCTACGTTCGTATGGACCGAGCCGAACCTTATGGCTGACTCGGGTCCGGTCCAAATCCCAAAACTTTGGTGGAAATTACACCCGAATTGGCGTCCGAAAACGCCCTAAAATGTAGGTTTTTATAATCTTTTCATCACTTTATTTTTTAAAAAAGAAAACCAAAAGGAGTTTTGTTTCAAAATCCCTATTTGAAAGTCAGTCTCATCCTCTTCTCTCTCCGGTCTCTGTAATTTGTTCTTCCTATCTCTATCTTTCTCCTCTCTGCTCCTCTTCTCTCTCCGCTCTCTCGACTGTCCTACCTTTCTCTCCAGTCCTTTTCTTCTTCTTTCTCTCTCTTTCCTTTCTCTTTCCTCTCCTTCTTCCTCTCTCTATCTCTCTTCTCCTTCTCATTCCTCTCATTCTTCTTTGTTCCGGTCGATTTTTCTCCAGTGGCTTGAATGAACATTCTGAGATTTCTAAGAACTCTACATCGTTTGCCGATTCGGAACTCATTGATATCGAACTTCTAAACGAGGTTGTGGATGGAGTGGTTAATAGTAGCAACGGTTATGAAGCTTCGACCTTTCCAGTTCGTGCTTTGATTACGTTGCTTGACGGTTATCATGGCGTCACCGGCTTGCCTTGGTCAGTTCATATTTGTTTTCTTTTTGTATCTTCTGGAGTAGTGGCGGTGGTTAATCGGCTGATTTTGGATTATTGGGATTTAAGTTTTATTGTGTTTGGGTTCTGAGCAGATCTGGAGGAAAGAGATAGAGATTGCAGAGGGGGAAAGAGAGGAGGAGATGGAGGAAAGGAGAGGCAGCGGCAGGAAGAGATTGAGGACATAAAGGCGGCGGAAAGAGAGGGAGGGGTCGGTTTGGCAATAAATTTTGTGGGTTTTTGTTGCTTGCAATTGGGTATATTCAGATGATATTGGGTTTTTTGTGCTTGCAATTGGGTATATTCGGATGATATTGGGTTTTTGTTGTTCTAATTGTGCTATATTTAGATCATATTGTAGGTATAATTTGAGTTAAATTTTTTATATTTATATTTTTTCTGATATTATATTTTTTATTATTGTAAGTATATTTAAATAGATTTGTATGAAGTATTATTGTGTTTTTTTAGTTTAAAATTGTGACTGTGTTTTTGAATTTATATTAATTTTTATTAGAGTATTATTTATTTGATATTAATATTATTATTTCAATTTATATAATATCTTTAGATGATTTAGTAATATGTTACAATAATATATATTTATGTAATAAATTAATATACTAGGAATATCGCTACTAGTATATTTAGATGATTTGGTAATATGTTAGAAAATAATATATATCTCTGTAATAAAGTAATATACTAGGAATATCACTATTAGTATATTTATAGTTGTGAGACTACTACTTCATATAATACGTCGAGAGTTTAATAAATAATAATGTGCATAATAAATAGATATTTATGTTAAATAAAATCAAGAAAATCAACAACGAATGTTTCCGTAATATTCGACTACAAATTTGACAAATTATATCTCAAATAAAAAATTCAACAAAAATTAATACTCATGCTAATAATAAATAAATATATCCTATATATATAGCAATAATTGACTAGATGTTTATTCAAAACATAATTCCTAAAACTTTGCATGTTAATAAGGTTAGAATATATATATTTTAATTTGATTTTTTTTGTTTCATAATTTTGTAGAAACAAAATTACGATTTGTTTTAGGGATGTGTTATTCAATGTTTATTGTTTTGAACAAATAGTTACGGTTTTCTTTTTTTCTGTTTCTCCAAGTTTTTAGGGATGTGCTTCCCTTAATTTAGCATATCTCCATTTTTTTTCTTCTTAATTGAAGAACACTCACATCAGTTGAATTTTGTTTTCTATTATAAATAGTATTCTAATATTGTGTATAGATAAAAAGAGAGTGTATGTGGTGTCTTTATGTACAATTTGTTTTAAAAAGTGTTGTAGTATTGTTAAAATCCCCGCTTCG
Source organism: Flueggea neowawraea (assembly GCA_948243855.1). Classification (NCBI taxonomy): domain Eukaryota; kingdom Viridiplantae; phylum Streptophyta; class Magnoliopsida; order Malpighiales; family Phyllanthaceae; genus Flueggea; species Flueggea neowawraea. The sequence goes on along the minus strand of CAODLS010112371.1, from coordinate 4,815 downwards.
GCCAAATGACAATATTACACCATGCCAAGACCTCAAACCCGGCAGGAATTTTCTTTTGACTTTTTTCATTTGGTTTTGCCTTTTCTATTTTTTGGTTTTCCTTGCTTTTCTAAAGTTTTTATTTAGTTTTTTAAACAACACTCTATCTTTTGGTTTTTTCTTTGTTTTTTTAATTTTCAATTGGTTTTCTTTTTTCGACTTTCATTCATACACAATTTTTTTTTGTTCCGAGGTTAAAAGTTTTTATTTAGTTTTTTCCGATTGTCATTTTCCTTGGATACAAAAAATTAACAAAAAAAAAGATAACAAAATACAATTAAAGAACTATTTAATTCTAAAAAATAAACCAAATAAAACTATGAAAACAAAACAGGTTAAAGAACAACACAAAAAATTGTAATTCATAAAAATTCATAGGTTTTATCTTTTTCTATTTTTTATTGTCTTTTATATTTCGTTTAGATGGAGTGTTAAGGCCGAATAGAATAGAATATGTTATGAAAAATTTAATCTTTTGTTATTTGGGAGTTCTTTTTATAAAGAATAAAGACGGATAGAAGATGATTACTTATACCCTCAAACTCTTTTTTTAACCCACTAAATTGGGGGGTTAAGAGAGGATAAAAAAATAAATTAAAAAATATATTTTTATTTTACAATTTTATCCTTCTCTATTTATACATATATTAGGTAACAATTGTTCACTATATAATTTTAGTCGTGGTTGCCACTAAAGTTTGTTTTTCTTCCTCTTTTTGTGCGATTATAATCCAAATTGATTTGCCTTAGTTTTAGATTATTACATTAGATTACAAATAAAGGTAGTAATTATTTAGGATTCTAATATTAGTTTCTTTGTTTTTTTCCTTTTTTGATCGAGAGTTTCATAATTAAATATAACAATTATTTCTGTATATTTTATTAGAGGGTACAATAGTCAAATTATTATGTAATATTCTTATTTTATCTTTTATTAATTGACATTTTAGATAATTTATCTTATTCTTTTTAAAACTCTCAAACAATAAAGTTTTATAATTTTAACATATCCTATCATATCATATACCAAGTAGGGCAGGGCATATGAGCACGACCCAAAAATATGGTCGGGCTAGGCTAATATTATTTGGCCCAAATTTTTTTAATTAAAATAGGGTCAGGCCTAGGCTTATGCTTTGGTCCGGTGGCCCGACCCGAATATATATAATATATATATTTTTATTTATATAATATAAAGTATATTAATATTAATTTGATGTATTATGTGTTATAAATTAGTAAAAATGATATCAATTATAAATATAAGTGTTGTTTAGTATTTATTAAAGTATAATTTATATAGTAAAGTATATGTTAAATTATAATTTGATTAAAAAAATACATAATATAATTTTTTCAAAAAATAAAATGGCCCATTTGCCAGGCCAGCCTGCCCTTTTTGAATGGGAGGGTTGGACCAAACATTTGGCATGTTCGACAGAACAAAAAAATATTGTAAATAAATGAAAACCAAAATACAAGACTAATTGACCCTGTTGAGTGAGCTGATTTTTCAGACCCAGTCCGGTCCCACCTGTGCCCAGCCCTAATACCACGTTTTAATTACAAACCAATCATATCCTATTCCATTAAACTTCCAAACGAAGCGTTAGTTTTCTAAAGTTTATTTTTGGGTTTTTAAACATAAATTGGCTTTCAGTATAGTTTTTATTTTTTTTTATTTGGTTTTCAATTAGTCTTGTATTTTGGTTTTCATTTATTTACAATATTTTTTTGTTTTGTGCTTTTAAAAAATAAACTCTCTCCCATATGATTTCATGCATAAAAATTTTCATTTCGGTTTTAATATGGTATTTTTTTCAATTGCCATTATTTTGGAAATATTAAAAAAGCATATACTAACAAATAGACAAGATGGAATAAACAACTAAAACACTAATTTAAAACTTTATAAAACTAAGATAAAAAAATACAAAAAATAATAAATAAAAAAAATTAAATATGAAAACAAATAAGTGAAAATAGTAAAAAAAGGACTGTTAAGTTAAAAAAATAAAAGAAAGGGACTTAATTGATAAAAAATGAAAAAAAAAATAAAGTGTCCATTTGGACAGTGGAGGTGCACCTCTGCATGGAAAGTTTCATAGGTGTTTTTATAATTAGCCCCGAAATAAACCACCTTATAGCTTAGAGTTATGTGCCCCCTAATAATTATTATTTTTTAAATAAACATATTTTTACTAAATATATTTATATATATATATATATATATTGATAAATCATTTTAGTTGCTCCGAATCCTTGTGCAAAAATTGACTCCAATTTAAAAACGAGCTAAATAATTTTATATAAACATACTAATTTTTATCGTTAATTTAATAATATCATTAGATGAGCGTATTCTCTCTCTAATTTTGCCACATAATTTCCTTTCGTTTCCGCCATAAGACCAACTCCAACCGGACATAAATTTTGTGGGCAAACTCAAAACTTGTGAAAAAATGTCTCTCCATCCAGACACAAAACTTGGGCAAACTCAAAATTTTGTACGGCACTGTAGCAACGTTAGCACTGTAACAATTTTTTATTTTTTTTATCTCATTCTTATTTTTTTCAAACCATATGATTAATTTTATTTAACAAATAATTAAGAAAAATTAAAGTTGTATTTAGTTTGTAAAAAAATAATAATAGAAAATGTGTTCTAGAAAGAATATTGAAAGAATATTCTTTTTTAGAGTTAAAAATACAGTTGTGAGTTGGAGATATTTTTACTTTAGATATTGTATTTTTATAAAAAATTACAAAAAAAATAAAATTTTGGGTTAAAGATGGTCTAATTAACAAAGTAATACACATGGAGTTCTTTTTAATATTCAAAAGTTAGATTGTTAAAGCACAATCTGATACTATATGTGTTCAATAATATTTTTTAATTGAATTTAAAGCAATAGGTAATACAAAGAAAATAAAATTCTTGTGTAACAAGTGCTACAGATGCAGGTAACTAAAACAGGAAATCCATTTTCCTTTTTTTCTTTGACATATCCCTATCAATTTTGGTGCGTTTTTGGGTGAATCAAAAAACCAAGAACTATAACTTAGTCATCCAGTCATTTTCAAAACCAGAAACACTAGGATTTAGCGATGCAAATTCAAGCAATTCTTGGTTTCTTTCAACCAACGATGCATCTTCTTCAGTCAAAGACATCAATACTTCAATTCCCTTACCGTCTCTTGTATCAATGAACACTATATAATCCTTCAGCACCAAACATGTAGCAGTTAACCAAGCTGGCTTTCCCCTTCCGAAATCGAATCCATAAAATGGATATCCACACAAACTAGTGAAGCTATACAAGTCCGCATCATCACTGCTAAACAATTCTTGAAATTCATTCAAAAACTCCGTCAGATTATTCACTTTGAATCCTCCTGCAACATCATCACATGTCTTTTATAGTCCATTCCTCATCAGAACCACCAAATCTTGCAATTCTATATTAGTTTTCTTCGTCTCGACCAGGAATTTTCCTGACAGGTTTCCTATGTAGTTCTGAGGCAATGGTGGCACAAACCATTTGTGTAAGTTCACTGCTTGAACAATAGCAGAATGCCTAGCCGACCTGGATTTCGATCTTGAAACTTTCATCAGACATTTCCAAATGAACGCAGTCACAGCCTCAACTCTAGTAGGTTGTTGTAAACTTGCACTTGCAGCTTTGGACTTGAGCACCAGGACACTTGAAGCATCAAACACATACCGCAAGGTCTTACATTTTGGCGTTTCTAGGTCGAATAATGATGGTGGAGGTCGAGGAATGGCCAAATTAGAGGCATAAGCAGAAGGAATGATGGTGTCAGAAACAAAATGTGGATAAACCTGATCAGGCATTGTGTTTGAAACACATGCCACAGTCCAGGCGAGAAAAATGTGCCTAATGAGGCTGCATCACAAATCTTGTGTGTAAGGCTAATCGCGATCGCGAATCCACTACAAGCAAAGAAGGTTGATTGCAGCTCACACCTCTAAAGCCTACAAGGTTGATTGCGGCTCACCCCTCTAAAGCTTACCCAAAGTTGATTACGGCTCAAACATCTAATGTCATTACAATGTTATATTCTATAGGTTCACAACAAACCTCTCTCACTCTCAAAGTGTTTATAAAAACATTTACAAAAGAAATGAAAGCTCTATGCTAGAGTTTGGTTGTATGAAATTGATGCTCTTGAATCTTGATCTCTAGCTTGATTTGGTGTTTTGGAGTGAGGGGAATGATGAAAATGATTTGGACTTGAAAGCATATGATCATCCATGTATTTCTGCCCTTTCTTGATGTATTTATAGCCTCTCCAAGTGATATGACCGTTGGTGGAGATAAACTAGCCGTTGGAGTACGTTTCTGCCCGTTGCAGCTATCTGTGTCAATCTCACGTACGTCACTTTATACTCACGTACATCATCTATAAATTCTCCAGCTTACGTACGTTTTTTTAATCTTACGTACGTTGATCATCTTTGAGCAAGCTTTGTGTACGTGAACTTATATCACACGTACGTGAATGACAACACACGTACGTTAACACATCCTTACGTACGTGAAACGTGCTTCAGAGGATTCCAGTGGCTTCTGCTTGTCTTCAGACCCACTCTCACGTACGTGAACTATTTCTGACGTATGTGAAGCACTTGCAGTGGCTTGTTTTGCAACTCCAAGCTCTCCAACTTGTTTCTCTTCAAGTCAAACGTTTTGCTTATCATCAAAACATAAAAAGGAACTTAATATTGATCACCCTTGATCCAACAATCTCCCC
>CAODLS010112359.1:0-17470 GCA_948243855.1 Flueggea neowawraea | reverse complement strand
AGTGGGATGTTCTGGGAGAACTAAGTTGTGAGACAATCACATACTCTTTAAGATGACTGTCAAACTCTTGGCTTAAATATTCTCCACCATGATCAGATCGAAGTGCTTTGATATTCTTGCCAAGTTGGTTTTGTACTTCACTTTTGAATTCCTTGAACTCTTGAAAGTATTTAGATTTTTGTCTCATAAGATAGACAAATCCATACCTACTGAAATCATCAGTGAAGGTAGTAAAGTACAAATAACATCCTCTAGTACTTGTACTAAATGAATTGCTCTTGGAACATTTCCTTGAGATGCCTTCTTATGTCAATTACCTCTATAGCTTTGAATCAAATTTGTAACCATAGTAGCAAGCACGATACATGTGACAACCGTCGAGTCATTTTTATGCTTCTCATAAACATCCTTTTTTTGTGCTTGAAGGGCATTGAGTGCAGGTTCATTAGGAATCGTTGTATCTAGGACATAACTCTTCCTTTCCTGCTTAAGAACAATTCTTAAGTTAGGTCAATCAAGGAAGTTAGTCCCAACCAATTTCATCATTCTCAATGATCTATCACAATGTAAAGGCTGATGTGTTGTTGTTTGTTGCTATTGTATCTACTTACAAAATCTGCAAAGTTATAATAAGAGGTCTTTGAAAAAACTCCCACTAAATTTTACATGCCCAAAGTTAAAACAAGTAGTGGGTACAAGATCCATATTTCACTCAAAGTTATGTCAGCTGAGCTAGTCCATAACCTTAGCTATTTAGGTAGAAACAGTTTTCAATTATATCATAAATAACTCTTGTATTTCTAGGAATTTTGACATCTCATGTCCCGGCATATAAAACTCTTTTACGCCCTAGGCCCAAAACTGTTTTGATAACCATGTTAAGTCAAACCATAATCAAAATGTAAATAAAAGTTATTTACCCATTGTCTCACTAAGGTAACTGGGTGCACAATGCGGAGGGAGAAACTACAACACAGATGAACAAAGCCTTTACATGTATTGATTATAGAAGACATTTTCTTGACTTACTATTTTGTAGGGATTAGGTTTGTTTGTTTTGTGGGATAAAACATACATTCATCCATGGGATATATATCATCACATGTATATATAGCATAATGTAAATGTGCCATGACAAAGCCCAAATCTAAGTTGACTTTTTCACAAGCCAATGTGAAAGATCAGGGTTAACCTAGGGTGTTCTTTGATCTTCACCGCAATGAACGGCCGCCATCTTATTTTACAAACAATATATATATATATATATTAACACATGTCGTATTTGAAATAGGCACATAAGGCCAACCCTTACAAAACTTAAATCCAATCTTACGGGTTAATTGGGCTATGTCATACACCATGCATATAGAATCAACATTCAATACAATCATAATCCAATTATGATAATAATCAAAATCTGTATTGATTAATCATTGGGCGTGTATAAGCGGTTTTTCGCAAGCCGGTTGGAGAAGAGGTTTATAATTCGCATTGCTCATTAAACAAGATGCTAATTTTAAAACTCCAATATGTATTAATCTCATTAATACTTAATCTCATAATCTCATTATGATTCATCTCATTATAAAATTTGCATATTCAAAACCTAATCGGCTTTCTAGGTGAATCTTAACATCTTATGTAAGTTCAACACTTATTCGGCCTTCAAATATATAAAACCATTTTTTATCTTGCTAAATTAAACCCTAAACAAGAGTGATTAATATATCAACAACATTATAACAAGGCCAAATATATCATACATGTCAAGTATATCACATATAAAAAAATCATATATGTTGATTGTGCAAATGACTCTGATACCACTGTTGGAATTCATAGCTCATTTATGACATTCATAATAAATCAATGTAGCAGAAATAACAAAATTTTATGCATTGAATTCCCCCAAGGACCCATACACATCAACATATATAATTAGGTTAGAAGATCTACCTTTCACCAAACCTTGATCGTTTAGTTTTATGAGATGTTGGTGTAGCTTTTAGCACCCAAAAGTTGAATCACCCTTTTAGAATAGGTTAGTATAGAAATATACATATAAATTATTTGTAAAAGAAGATGGAGGTCATTTGTTGCAATGAAGATCAAAGAACACCCAAGGTTAACACTGATCTTTAACATTGGCTTCTGAAAGGATCAACTTAGATTTAGGCTTTGTCATGACACATTTACATTATGCTATATATACATGTGATGCTATATATGCCATGATTTAATTTAAGTTTTATCCCACACTACAAACATGATCCCTGCAAAATAGTAAGTCAAGAAAATGCCTTCCATAATCAATACCTGTCAAGGCTTTGTTCATCGGTGTTGTAGTTTCTGCCTCTGCAAGGTGCACCCGGTTACCTTAGTGAGGAAATGGGTAGATAATGGTTATCTATACTTTGGTTATGATTTGACTTAACATAACTATCAAAATGGTTTTGGGCCTAGGGCATAAAAGGGATTTATATGCCAGGACATAAGATGTTAAAATTTTTAGAAATACAAGAGTTATATACGATATAATTGAAAGGAGTTTCTACCTAAATAACTAAGGTTATGGACTATCTCAGCTAACTTAACTTTGAGTGAAATACAGATCTTGTACCCACTACTTGTTTTAACTTTGGGGATGTTAAATTTAGTGGGAGTTTTTCAAAAGACCTCTTATTACAACTTTGCATATTTTGTAAGTAGATACAATGGCAACAAACAACAACACAACAACCTTTACATTGCGATAAATCCTTAAGAAGGATAAAATTTGTTGGGACTAACTTCCTTGATTGATCTCGAAACTTAAGAATTGTTCTTAAGCAAAAAAGGAAGAGGTATGTCTTAAATACAGGGATTCCCAATGAACTCGCACTCAATGCCCCTCGAGCACAAAAAGATGCTTATGAGTAGCATAAAATGACTCGATGGTTGTCACATGCTTGCTATTATGGTTAAAAATTTGATTCAAAGTTATGAAGGCAACTGACATAATGAGGCATCTCAAGGAAATGTTCCAAGAGCAAGCCCATCAAGAAAGGTTCTTAATGACCAAAGACCAATGATGTTCTTGTGGTTCAAAAGGGAAATGGCAAAGGCAAGGCTAAGCCAAAGGGTGTTGGAAAGGGCAAAGGGAAATCCAAGCCCAAGCCTAAACCAAAGATAACGAAAATAAAAAGAGGCAGTTTGTTTCCATTGCCATGAGACTGGACATTGGAAGAGAAAATTGCAAACTCTACTTGAAAGAGCTAAAGAAGAAGGGAAGTGAGACTTCTACTTCAGGTTTTTTTTTGTTATAGAAATCGACATATCTACTATCTCTTAATGGGTATTTGATATTGGATGTGGAGCTCAAAGGGGTTGAGAAATAGTAGAACATTGATGAAAGGAAAAATGGACCTACAAGTGGGCAATGGACCAACAGTTGTTGCATTAGTCATAGGAACTTATTGTTTGACTTTGCCTAGCGGACTTCTTTTACAATAATCGAATTGTTACTATGTTCCTACTACGAGTAAGAATATCATTTTCATTTCTCGTTCAGACAATGATTGATTTCATTTTATTATTGAGAATAATAATATTTTCATCTATCGTGGGGACATATTTTATGGTATTGCTACCATATCTTTGGTCTCTATGTTTTAAACTTGGAACAAAGCAAACACGTCTATACCATTAATAAAAGGTTAAAATTAAATTATTTAAACCAAACCTACTTCTGGTATTGTCGTTTGGGCCATGCAAGTGAGAAACGCATCTTGAAACTCCATAATGATGGATTACTTGACTTATTTGATTTTGAATCATTTGATACATACGAATCTTGCTTGTTAGGCAAAATGATGAAGGGTCCTTTAACACACAAAAGTTAAAGGGATAATGATCTATGAGGACTAATACATACTTATGTATATGGACCTTTTAGTACAAGTGCTAGAGAATGTTACTTGTGCTTCATTACCTTCACGGATGATTTCAGTGGGTATGGATTTGTCTATATTGTGAGACACAAATCTAAATCCTTTAAAAAGTTCAACAAATTCAAGAATGAAGTACAAAAACAACTTGGTAAGAATATCAAAGCACTTTGATCTAATCGTAGTGGAGAATATTTATGACAAGAGTTTGACATTCATCTTAAAGAATGTGGGATTGTCTCACAACTTACAACTACTGGAACACCTCAATGGAATAGTGTGTTTGAAAGGAGAAATCGAACTCTATTAGTTATGGTTCGATCTATGATGAGCCAAACGGATCTTCCAATCTCGTTTTGGAGTTATTCCTTAGAAACTACTGCATTTATACTTAACCGAATTATGTCTAAAGCGGTTGAAAAGACATTATATGAGATATGAAATGGGAAGAATTCCATCTAAAGCGGTTGAAAAGATACCATATGACAACCAAAGTGTTACCTTAACTTTTCCACAATGTCAATGATCGATACTTTGAAAATTAACAACAATTCCCACAATCAATTCTTCAATTTACCACAATTGGTGCTCATCTCGCCATTCCTCTACTTTGACACTCTCTCAGCTGTTATTGATGCAGTTGAAGGAACAGTAAAGTGTGTTTGAAGAATAGTAAAGTTATCATTTAATAAAGAGTTACTTCCCCTATCCATAAAAAAATGTCATCTTTTTTCTTTTACCACAGAGAATAAGAAAATAATCAATGAGATATAGTTTTTACTTTTATATCCTTACTAATATAATAAACATGGTTAGAATTTTGTTGGATATTAAAAGTCTTCATTAACCACTACGAACAAAAATGGAAATAAAACAAAGACTAAAGTTTATTTAGAAATGTGACAATATTTTTAGGATATCCTAATGAGGAATAGTGGACTATCTTTGTGGGAATATTAATTTCTTACGTGACGAAGTTATTTTATATAAGTTCATACGTGGATGAATATTAATCAATTGTCTTGACAACATGATCCACATTAGTTGCCATTACCTATTCCTTTGCCTTGTCGTTGTTTGTTACTATATATCGTAACGGATGGCCAACCTAAATCGATTTATAAAACATTAGGGACTTGTTTAAAAAAGGTGAGGCTGAATCAACTTCTCGGCTGACAACATTAGGGTTAGATCTGAACCATATTCTTGTAAACAACATTCATAAACTATCTCTAACACTTAATTTCGAATGGTTTTTATGTTTTTTAAGTTTAAAAAAGGGCTTTTTGAATTTTTTTTTGAGGGTTTTGTAACATTAACGGGCACTACCCTTATCCTTTCTACTAGGTTAAGATATGAGTATGAGTATAAATAGAGTATAATTATACCAATATCTATCCATACCCACACAATAAATAGGGGCAGTATTCATACAGTTTGCAATACAGGAAAAAAAGGATAGTATATGTGTTGACTGAATATGGTATATGCATATGCAGGGTATGAATTGCCATCCTACCATTCAAAACATTTTCCCATCATTTTTGTTGCTAGAGTAAATGTCAAAACAAAGTGAACTGCTTTCTCTTGAACAATTTTAACAGTTCAGTTTTAAGTTTAACCGTCACCTTCCAGCGGCCGTCGGCCAAAAGTAAAAAAAGGGCCTCACACGCCCACACGCGCACGCCAAATTAGCGCATAGTTCGCGATGTGGCCGTCCTGCCTCGCACATCCTTACACCTGAACGATGCATTCTCTCAATTAATCAAACCTCACTTCATCAGTCGAAGAAAGGAAGGCCCAAACTGCAACTTTCTGATTTTTATTTATTCTCATTTCATTATGGAAGCTTTTAATTTTAGCAATGGCGGATTCTGGGGGTGGAACTGGGAAACGAGAAAAAGGCGACCGCATCAATCTAGAAGTAAAGGGCCCAAATCATCTGATTCACTGGGAGGAGCCGGCCACTGGTTCCCATTGAAACAAGCCCTTACTGCAGGCTCACTTGCTCTGACTGGTGACACAATTGCTCAACTCGGACAGCGTTGGGGTAATTTGTCTTCGAAAGAGCGCGATAACACCCGTGTAAGTGCCTCGTTGATTCCTTCATGATTTGACCTTTTCTTTTGAAAAAAATTTGCAGAAATTTGGCACATGAACTGTGAAATGTATTTCTCTTTTGCTTAAGATAACATGCTTTTCTGGCTGCTTTTCATGATTTCTGTCCGGTTAAATTGACTGTCTGGTTCTATTGACTGACTGGTAACACAATTCATGGAATTTGGCCTTTATCCCAATGCTTGAGTGGTATCCATTATTTGTTGTTGGTGATGATTGATGATGAGTATGTTAAGGGAAAAAAAGGGCTTTTAAAAGTGGCTGAAATCAACAATTCATTGTGTGAATTGATCTTTTTCTACTGGCGTCAAAGTGATCCAGAAAATTAGTTCCATTAAAACAATTCTATAGAATTTTCGAATCTGTTCCTTTATCTATGAAGGTGTCTAACTCAACCATGTCAGTTTCCTTTATGTTTCTAGCAACAGTTGGATATACAAGAAAAGAACATATTAAAATATCAAGCACGCCGTCATTAATTAATATTTTAAAATTATCAAGAGCAAGAGAACTTTAGCAAATGGGTTTCTGATTTAATGAATGAAATTTCATGAATTGAGAGGTAGAACGTATTAAATTGTAGGAGATTATCAGACAAATTAATTTAATGTCTTTTCCTTGGAAACACTTTAAACTTGTATATACTTTAAACTTGCATATACTTTCAGTAGGTCCATGAATATGATATCTGTGAAACTTTCAAGAGCATGGACTTTTTCTTGAGCTTTGAAATGGTCTTTTCTTCTTGAATAGCAGGTTATTCCTGTGTAATGATTCAGAAGTAAGATTTTTGAATTTTGCAATGGCATAAAAGATATATGTCTGTGCTTCTTAAAAGTCATCTGCAACATCTAATGGCTATGCATCATGCCTGTATGCTGCATTGCATGTGTGTAGCATATCTTTTACTTGCAATGACTTAAATATATTCTTAGTCTCTCACATTCTTCATGTATCCCAGTGTTTTAGGTTTTTATTTCGAATGTCATCTCTTTTTGCACATAGTTCTTGCAGTTAGGGGTGTAAATCAGTAGTTGTTCAACGTTTAGTTGAGTAAAAGCTGTTTATGATTGGCTTGACCAATGAATAAATGGAGATTTAACTTGATTTTCACTCTCAATTCATAATCAAGTGTGTTCAAGCAATGTATAACTCAGCTCATTAGAATAGTGAACAGGATCGAAGTTCAAAACTTAATAATAATTTAGATTTAACTTCAATATATTGTTACAATATCCATAAATAATAACCCTTTTGGTAGTTTATATAAAATATTTCACACAAATGTTAGCTTTCACCCCATATATTGATAATTAAGATGAAATTGATTTTATACTCACGAAGAAACCTGATATTTAAGCTCATGAGTTAAATTGAAATATCTTAAAGCTCATTTGGGATGGTCTAGAGAATAAATCAAACTTGAACAGAATTTAACAGTCATTTTGTAAACAAACAGAGTTTGGTATTTTAAAAGCTTGGTTAGGCTTGGGTTAATAACATTTTTACTTGCATCTCTTTTGAATAAAAATTCTAATAAAAATGATCTTTTCCAGGATCTCTTATCGAAAATCTTATCCGATCATGACTGGCTCCGTGCTTTGAGAATGAGTTCTTATGGCTTCCTTTTTTATGGTCCTGGATCTTATGCATGGTACCGATTTCTTGACTATCATTTACCGGAGCAAACAGCTCAGAATCTGATGCTGAAGGTAGATGGTCTCTTCTTCTCCTTTCTCTTATTGCAACAAACCTACTTGGGAGAGCAAGTTCCTTCAACAATGGTGGATTCCTTGATGTTCTTCCAGGTTTTGTTGAATCAAATAGTGCTTGGTCCATGTGTTATTGCTGTCGTGTTTGCGTGGAACAATTTATGGCAAGGGAAACTTTCGCAGCTTCCAGAGAAGTACCGTAAAGATGCGCTATCCACACTTCTTTATGGTAAAACCAATTGCAGGAAATTATTACAGTAATAGCAATGAAAAAAAATGATTATTGTAGTTCTTTTAATTGTCATTATATTCTCGAACAAATTTTTGTTCCCTGAAAATAAGTCCCTCTACAGATGACCTTAATTGTATGCTCTCTGAAATTGGCTTGACACATTCTTGATTTTAGTGCATGTGTGATCTTATTATTTGGTCTTGTATCTGGTTTAATTTCAGGATTTAGGTTCTGGATCCCCGTCAGTGCAATAAATTTTTGGTATGTCTATCCTCTTTTTACCCTTCTGAAATTAAATTAAAGTGACAAATGACGTCAGTGGTTATTATTTTTTGCAGGGTGGTGCCTCTTCAAGCTCGTGTAGCTTTCATGTCCATGGGGTCAATATTTTGGAACTTCTACCTGTCCTCCACGATCAGCAGGTAGTTCATTTGCATTGGAGCTGTGAATCATTTGATACTGGCAATTCGGTTTTTGAATGAGGTATGCCATACACATTAATTTCGATCGTTCTAATGCTATGTTTGCTTAATTTATGTTTGTCATCTTTCAAATTTTTGTGTTTGTCATTAGGGTAAAACTTCCGTTTTGATTTTTCAAGCAGCATTTGTCAAGCAGCATGGCCTAGTGAAGGATGGAATGAGAACTGAGAAGATTTTTCATATTTAAGCAGCTTCGTACCTATTTAGAGCATAAATTTGATTATCTAAAGTGTTTAGAAATGGAATTAAAAAGTAAACGAAACTATATTTTTTTCATTAACGAATTCATTTTAAGTGAACTTCAAATCCTTGGATACATAATGAATTGAATTACATATCCTTTATGGGTTCGCCTGAGTGGAGTGAGTCTAATTAAATGAAATGTTTGAAAAAGTTTTAGACCATTGAACAACAGATTTTGGTATTAGGCGAAGATTTATGATCTACAGTAAGAGATTTGGTGTTTTTCTTTTGGGCCAATCACAAAGTTTTACCCGAAAAAATCTTTAATTAGAGGAAATCGTCCAATAAAAAACGTAATGGACGTGCGTCTCAATTATTCCGTCACACGTTAAAGCTCGAAATTACAAAAACTTCAGATATCTATTTTTCTGGTTTTAGTTTTCTTTAAGTTTTTTTTAAAGTTTTTTCGACACATGCAAAGTTTTCGTTTTAATTTTTATTTGGTTTTCCAATTAGTTTCTATTTTGGTTTTCATTTATTTTCAATATTTTTTGTTTTATCTTAATTAACAGCTATTATTAAAATTTCCAAAATAAACAGGTGAAAGTTTCAACTTCTGATGTTACCTCGTGTTTCTTAATATAAAAAATGCCACGTCCATAAATATCTTTGAATTCCCACTCTTCCTCTCTTCTTGCCTTCTCCTTGACGTTTCTTATACAATCACAATCTCTCTCTCTCTCTCTCTCTCTCTCTCTCTGCCCCTCCCTCCCTCACATACAATTTTTGTTATTGTTAAGCACAATTTTTACTCTCATTCAATCCCTCACTTCTCCACATTCTCCACTACTCCTCCATAATTGTCGAACTTCGTTTGTTACTTTTTGACTCTCATTCAATCCCTCATTTATGTGATTCTGATTGTTGCTTGTTTGTACTTATTTTTGAGCGATTTTTATGCGTTGTTGCTTTTAGCGAAGAGGTAATGAGGTTTGATTTGTTTTATTCTTTCTTTTTTTTTTTTTATGAGTTTCTATTTCCTGTTTTGATAATTAGGTAATGCAGTTCGATTGTTGTTGTATTGATTTGATCTTTTGTTTATTTCTTTATAGTTTGACAAATGGAGAATAAGTCTATTGCTTCTAGATCTATTTCGAAGTTTATGAGGGTGAAGACTGTAGCGAGCAAGGGGAAGAGACCTTCTGCTTCAATTGCAGCTGTCCTTAAGAAGAAATTAAAGGTTACAAATTTTAATTCCGATGGTCAGGCAAGGGTTTGTTATTTTGTTTTTTTTTGTTTATTAACTATTGATTTTGGTGTCTCTTTTGCCTATTGTTGTTTTGTTGTCTTCGTTTGTTGGATCTTTTGTTTGATATTTTGTTTAGTCTTTGATTTGTTATACAAAGGAGGTGTGTAACGGTGTACATGAGTGCGTCCCTCAATCTTTAAAACATGCATGATGTTTGATGATATGCTTATGCACGTATTATAATTCTTTAAAACATATGCGACTATTATTAGTTTGATTTGTTTTAGAAAAGATGTGTAAAATTATGTACACATGTGTACACCAATGTGCAACCACAATTTCCTAACATTTTCTACTAATAAGTTTGTTTTTTGTACCTAAGAGTTGTACCATGGTTTACAAAAATATTTTGATCATAATTTTTTTTGTTCTGTTTTAGGGTATGAAGTTACTTGTACTCTCCAATCTCTTCTTGTCATTTTCCTAGAAAGGTAATTTTCACTCGTATGCCAAATGCCACACAATTCTTGAAGAATTATTTGAATAGACAGATTGAAATGTTACTACTTCTTTGGTTTTCTACTAGAAATGGAAGAGGTTGTTGCACAAGCACGACTTGTTTACTCTTTAATTCTTAGGAAGGTTAAGTGTGTTGAGGTTAATGTCATTTGTGTTAAAGTTGGAGGGAAGAAGTTAAGGCGGTATAAAGGAATTTGCCTTATGCCTATTTTAAAGTGTGTTGTTGATGTGGATATGATTGTTGCATTGGATTGGGATGGTGACATGACGACTAGGTATTTTTCTGCTGAGACGAGGTATGACAAATTGTCTGTGTAAAGATGGAAAAATGATGAAGATGATGCCAAGCTTGAATCTTGTTTGCGATTCATAAGTTTGTGAATACAACTAGGACATATAGGACTTTAGGCAAGGATCATTTTGCTATCGTTGATTATGGGTTGTATCAAGATTATCTGTGGGGTAAGTACCGTTCAATGCTTTGATTCGATAGGTCGGTTGGTGCAATAAGGTGCAAAAAAGGATGGGTGCCTAGCGACATTCTCAGTTTGGTTTTATGAATCGTGTTCTCGAGTTGATACTGCATTTGTGATTAAATTTGCGAGTAAGTTTCCAAAGATTTCGAATTGGAAGGCCACTGCACAGACACATTTAGTTTCTTATTCCTACATGCTCTCTACTGTTTTGTTTCTCCACAGTTTGCATGATGATTATCTTTTATTTTCTTCGATGTTGATCTGTAACCTCTTTCTTGGTCTTCTTACCTTAGGTCTTCAATTGGTTTTTCTAGAATTTGTTGCATCACTTCTTCTGGTACCCCCATTTTATCATCTGTTGAAATTAGATGGACAACCAATTCATACGTTGCTTTGGGTGTTTTATTTTTGTAGTATTTCAAGCAATATTGCTAGGGATTTGACTGGTTGATGATTGTTATTGTCACAACATGTCAGCATAGTAATTCATCCTCTTGGAACATTTTCCATGTACAACTTTTGCCTTTCATGTTAACAACAAATTTCTTGTCTTTATTGATGACATTGTAAATGTTGTCGGACGTTGGTTTAACCTGCAAAATTAATGAAATTAATGTAAAAATTGTTTGAAGGCTTTTCTGTTGAACTGTTGTTCACTTTGGTACACTTGTGTATACTTCCATGTGCACATGTGTACACTTGGATACAATTATGCTCATATGTTCTTAATTGGGCGTACATTTACGTGCACTTGTAATTCTTTTTAGAAAATTCCACTGAATTGAATTGCACTGAATTTTACAGAGTCAAGAAACTGACCATCAGTGATCTTGATTAAAGCATTCACTTGAAGATGATGTTGACATAGAATCACTTTAGACAGGATGGGTGAATAGACTGATTAAAACTTTCTTTCGATCTTGTAAAATTACAAGTATTTGAAAACAATGTTAGTAGCAAAAGTTTATGTTGTAAGTGTTTCAAAATAAACAAAGACAACTATAAGAGAGATAAGAGAGAAGAGATCAAACACGACGATTTTATAGTAGTTCAACCAATTTTCGATGTCTACGTCCACTGCCTAATTTTTTCAACTTACAATTTTCCACTAATGCGTCCAATACATTCACTTATAATCCTTATCTTTGGTGAGTAGCCAACCACATTGTTTCTCAGCTCACAACAAACTCATTGGTTTTATAGATGACAACTAACCATACATATTTTTTCGGCAAACAAACAACCTTACAACTTCACTTTTCAAGCTAAATGATAACTTTTGCTCTTCACTAGTTGATTTCAGTTAAACTAAAAGCCTAAAGGCTATTGGAAATCAAACCTTTTGATCCCAATATCTTAACCCAAATACAAGTATGAGAATAACAACAAAGTGTTTACAAGTAATCAACAATGATGGTGGGACTTTAGGATAAAAGATGAAGAACAAACTACCTCGATGTTTATAGGTCTACTACGCTACAACTCTCATTGCACACATAACACAAATAATCTATTTCAATCTCTCAATTGCAATTAGAACAAGTAAATTCAATAAACATCGCAAAGCTTAATGTTAAACCCAAAAGATTAACATAAAATGAATGCTTTAAGAGTTAATTCTTACAAAAGATTTAGCTATCCATAATGACAAAAGTAAATAAAACAATAATGATAAACAATTCCATCACAATGAATAAGAGCTAGAGAGGAAGAAGAAAAAATCTTTACTATCGTTTGAATTCTTCTCTTCGATCTTAGCTCCAAGACTCTTCTCTTGAGCTTCTTCAAAATAAATGGAGAATGAAACAAAATGTATGTGGTGAATTATGTTGTGTGGTGTCTCCCAAATCCATCCATGTCACGATCCGTTTTTGGACCATGACCAGCGTGCAAGGTGGACCGTCTATGAAAGCCCGACCCATCTCAAGCAAACCTCGGATATCAGACATTCTACCCAACTTATTCGATAAAACTGATATCACAACATTTATAAAACATAAAACATTTTATACTGAAATTATACGTATATATATAATATAAAATAATAAGTTATACAAAATAAATCATAATATCAGAGTATAAGTATAAATCAAAAAGGCAAAATAAACCAGGTAACCCAACAACATCCTCGGTGTAGAGCTCTAACAAAAAACAAAAGGAGCTTGAACCAAGAAGGCACTCACTATCAATGGAACGCCTCGCTAGGAGAAGGATGTCAGACGATTGTCGAATGCCAAAAGAGAACCTGAGAAATAAGATAAAAGAAAGTCGACAAGAAACATAATAAAAGGGTAAGAATCCTTAGTGAAGAAACGACACTCCAGAGTAGCACCAAACCTCACAAAAAAAACTGTTTTGAAAACCATTTTAAAATATCGCATGCAGAGATGAGTGTATATACGTATACACGTTAATACAGAATAATAATTCAAAAATCCATTTTGAAATCGTTCGCATTCAAAGCAAACAACAGATAGAAACGTACATAATATATGTACCATATATCGAACTTCTGAAATGGATATGGGAGCTGAAACTGACTGATAGATGTAAATAATAAGGGTGGACTCTGCCACCAAGCTGATACTGAGTACGTGCATCTGACCAGACACACGGCTGCTATAAACCCTGGTAACTTTGCCTTGACTGCGCATTGGTATACCAAAGACTACGTTTACCCTACGTAGCATAGGTGCCCCATACCAAATATATATATATATATATATATATATATAGCTAGTACATATGCCAGGTAAAAATCATTTTTTTCAAAGAATATTTATATATTTTATATAAATATTTAATATCTGAAACCGAGTTAATATGCAAAAAATATTTATAAACCATATAAATATCATTTATCGAAAATGAAAACTGAATATTAATAATCACATAATCCGAATTATTAATTAGCCAAGCTATTATTATTCCATTTTCAGAGAAATATCTGACACAACAAAAATGTAGAATTCAAGAGACACATCCTATGTGTTTGAAGCTGTCATTTTACTCACATGGTATCCAAAACTATGGATCCAGTCAAACACCACTAGTAGGTGGCCGATCATGCTGTCAGGCACAGGAAATTGAAATGGAATCATACAAAACAAATATCAGAAAATGATGTTTGTACTGTGGCAGTACCAAAATGTATAAAAATTGCAAATGCCGACTCGGACTCTCGCCTAACGATCAAATCCCCATCTTGAATGAAGATCCAACATAAAAGTCAAAAATCTAACTCCGACGTTTAATTACACTTTAGTGCTCGGATTTTAGAAAATTATAGTTCAGCCCCGCAAAGTATTACAAAGTTATTAATGATCTCCTAGTACTCCAAAAATCATTAATAAATTCTCAAAATTCCCAAATGTATAAATTAGCTCTCTAAATATTCAAAAATCCAATTTTAGTCCCTAAATGCACAATATCACTTTCAGTCCTAATGGCAAATTACAAAAATAGTCCAACTCTCTATTCCACCGACAAAAATAGAAACTAAACACCGACATTAGTCAATCTTAGCCTCAGGAACATGAATGCGCAATTAGTTTCTCCAAAACAACTCAAAATCATGTTTAATTCGGCCTAAACCGCACCAAACCCTAGCCCAACCAAAGACTCATCAATTCTCTTGTTTCAAAGCTTGATCCACGTCTTTCTAACCTTAAACAATCACAATACTATAATCATACAAATTCCTTTCTCGACTCTTATCATAGCCCATACTGACTTAAGTATACTACATTCAGAGCCTCCCAAACTCAAAATAACTAAATCTATTACCATATTATGTAATAAAATCAAACACCCTGAGATGCTAATATTTATAATCTCCAAGTATGTCATAGTTATCAACCAATTCCTCGTACTGGTCATATGTAAGTCATTGTAGTATTCTCTTACTCTCTGATAATTCCGTTATGACAATTTGTCAACACCAAGAATCCTCAATTTCATTTCCTCGACTAATCGACTTTATCAATATATCCATTGCCTATACTTATTCCTCGAATACTTATAAATATCTTCATCCATCAAGCTGACACGCTAATCTCAATTCTAGTCATCCGAGATCATGATTCATATATTAATTCAAAATTGCCACTTACAATCACTAGACATACCAATTAATTTCCTCAAATATATCCCGCTCAATTAACTCCTTATATGTGATAGTGAACCCATCCCAAAATGTTTCTATTATGAAATTACTGTAATTATCAATAAATTCCTCGAATTTATCATACTTAGGTTAACATTGAATACTTTCATTTTCTAATGACATTGTTACATAATTTACCTTGATATCAGAAACCTCGATCAATCTCGTTGATCAAACCTTGAAGTGTCATCCATCAAATGTTCAAATTCCAAAGTCTAATCAAATCGAATTCTCAATCTAATTAATGATTCCATAATCAAATTTCAGATAATCTCCATCATACTGACAAATCGATTTCAATCTATCTTAAATACCTTAGTCCTCAAATCCATATATATACCAATAAAACAAAGTCAAACAACACTGTTTGACTCCCAAAATGACCTTATTAAATCCAAAGGTTATCTAAGAAACATATGTTCCTCAATCCTCCAATGGCAACTTCTCGACCTCTGGTCGATCACAGGGAACCATCGTGCTCATTATAGCTAGTCAAATATATCAAGTACTCTCAGAAACAAAATACTCGAATCTCTTGAGTTATCAAATCGACAAAAATTCTCAGTGGCCCTTGCTGGCGTCTTACAACATTCATCCATGCCTTAATGCACATATTAGACAGATAATATGGGTATGCAACGCGGGTGTCGGAATGCTGCCTAACAGACAAACAGAATGCATATGCAATGCGGATGCCAGAATGCAAACAATTGCCACAGTACTAACGTACGTATCAGAAAAGTATACAGAGACAAATAAGACTGACTCAATGAAAGATACCTATGCTCCACACTGACCCAGACAATACGGAAACCTAACCCTCTGATACCACTATTATCACGACCCGTTTTCGGACCATGATCAGCGTGCAAGGCAAACCGTCTATGGAAGCCCGACCCATCTCACACAAGCCTCGGAGATTAGACATTCTACTCAACTTATTCGATAAAACCGATATCAAAACATTTATAACACAAAACATTTTATACTAAAATCATATGTAAATATATATAATGTAAAATAATAAGTTTTACAAAACAAATCATAACATCAGAGTATACTTATAAATTCAAAAGACAAAATAGACTAGGTAACCCAACAACATCCCCGGTGTAGAGCTCCATCCAAAAACAAAAGGAGCCCGAATAAAGATGACACTCACTATCAATGGAACACCTCACTAGAAGAAGGATGACAGACGGCTGTCGAATGCCAAAAGAGAACCTGAGAAATAAGATAAAAGAAAGTCGACAAGAAACAAAATAAAAGGGGTAAGAATCCCTAGTGAGGAAACGACACTCTAGAGCAATAGCATGCCTCACAAAAACTATTTTGAAAACCATTTTAAAATATTGCATGCATATATAAGTGTATATACGTACACACTAATACAAAATAATAATTAAAAAATTCATTTTGAAATCGTTCGCAACCAAAGCAAACAACAGGCAGAAACGTACATAATATATATACCATATATCGAACATCTGAAATGGACATGAGAGCTAAAACTGACTGATAGATATAAATAATAAGGGTGGACTTCGCCACCAAGCTGATACCGAGTACGTGCGCCTAGCCGGACACACGGCTACTGATAAACGCTCATTTATACATATTTGTACTGTTGATTTCTTATTGTTTTTGCTATTATTCGAGCGTTATTGATGAGTTTTGGTACTTTAATCGTACATAATTGCATTTTCAGGTCATGTGATCGTGTCTTGATAGAATTGAGCAAAAACAAACCAAAACGGATATTAAACGACGAAGTTTGAGGCACCACTAAAAAGACACGGCCTTGGAAGCCAATACATGGGCGTGGAAGGTCTTGTTGTGTCCATGGGTGACCAGCCCAAGTCGAAACGCACGTCCGGATGCAAAACATGTGTGCAAAGGCAAAGACACGACCTGTCATCATAAGACACAACCGTGTAATATTCATTTATGTCCGTGTTCTTCTAGCATAACCAAATGCATCTCCACTGAAAAGACATGGTTTGGAAGCCTAAGACACAGTCGTGTAATTTCATGATATGCCCTTGTCTTATTCGCCATAGTCAAGTGCGCATTCATAATGCAAGATACAGCCTTGGAGTGAAAGACACGGCCGTGTAATGTGAATTGCGTCCGTGTCTTACTAGTTTCGGAACCAAACACGCAAAAGGGTTGAAACGACGGAGTTTTAATGTAAGACACGGTTTGAGGGACAAAGACACGACCGTGTAATAATGATTTTGCCCGTGTCTTTTCAGATTCGTGAATTCTGCCCTATTTCGACATATTTAAGGGGCTTTTGGGGAAAAATGTGAGGAGGCCGTCATTTTGCACAAAAACACATAGTTGGAGAGCTAGGGATCAAGGGGAGAAGGTCTTTGGAGAGGATTTACATCAAGTTTGGGTGGATT
>CAODLS010112286.1:0-14958 GCA_948243855.1 Flueggea neowawraea | reverse complement strand
ATTTGGCCCAAAGCTAGAGTATCTTGTCACCATACAAAAGAGGAATTTTCCATTTGGCTTGAGTGGAAATGAAGAGCCCAATCACATCAGTCTTTTCGCACAGACACATGTCACTCAATTTCGAGTGAAACTTCCAGAGGTTTATTTCACCAGCTTAATACCGAGGTATTTCATATTCAATCCTCCGTATGTCTTCCTCACTAAGCCACAGCTAATGGCTTCATCCTTTACAGAAGATTTCCTCTGGTTCCTATGGTGTCTAGTTAGTGCGCACAAGATCGCTATTGAGTTCAATGCTCAAGAGATACTCAACCATCTCAACGATGATTAGCAGTGCAGGTATTTACTTTGGACTTTCCTTGAATGGTTCGATGACATTACAGCCTGGAGAAGGAAGTTGCAGACCACCTTTGACAATGCAAGGTTTCTTGGAAGAGATAAACAACCCTTATCTGAGGTGTATATCTTCCACCATCCTTATTTCTGCCATTCTCAAGTTTTTTTATAAACTCAGAACCTGTATTACTCATGGGGTACTGTATACCCATCAATACGTGGCAATCCTCAGTACAGATAGAGTTTAGTGGAGCACCTTTGCTTCATCAACAACTCGTCATTACCGCCACCAACAATGCTTGCAAGATTTCAAACTCATCCCTTGAAAGTCATTATCACTCCGTCATCCGTCTCGGTGACGCCAAGTACTATTGGGATGTTTGAAGGTCCGTATGATCCACCTAGTCAATCTCAAGATTCAATAATGAAGGAGCTATAGCTGGTTGCTCCTGTTCAACCACCACCAGGTTATGAACTGCATAGGGATCCTATTGGCAACAACAATGATTCATCTTCAGAGAAAGAATACCCTTGGTTATACGACGATTGTTCTCTATATTTCCATCAGCTTGATGAGATCAAAGGTACGTAGATGAAGATAAAAGATAGATCACTCAGTCCACCTATCAGACAGAGGTCTCGATCACCACCGAAAGGATAAACACCCTGTATGTGTCAAGGAAATAAGATGCTCTGCCTCAACGTGATGTCGTGTCTACTTTACTTTATGTCAAGTTGTTTACTTTATGCCAACTTTGTTAAAGTAGCTCGTCAGTTAGTGTCACGTGTTGTGTCAGCCAATAACTTTTGGCTTTATTCATTGTATCATAGAGGGAATCAGATTCCTTTCCTTTTTCTTTTGTCGGCCATTTCTAATGTGGCCCATTTGTCGTGTTGTAATCCTGAAGTCTATATAAGACTTGATTTTATCAATAACAAGGCAGAAGCAAGTTAAGTCTAAAAATCAGTTCTCTCTCTATGGCTTTCTAAGTTTCTCTTTCTATCATCCTCTGAAATCCGATGAATAATTGAGGAGTGAGCGGGGGTGTTGTCCGATGGCAAAGGTCCTATAGTTCTCTGCTCATTACTGTGCATTGCTCCGAAAGGCAAAGTACGCGTTGAGATGCCCCGAAGTGCACATAGCGAAAACGTGAGGAGGCCGTACAGTAAGGTGATCAGCCCCTGTGACTCTTTTTTAACAATAATGAGTTGTGTTGTGTTTGTTCAAAAAACAATCATTGTTGTGATTTAAGCCAAATATATTAAAGTGTCAATATTCTCATAGAGTTATTTTTTTTTATGTGTGTCTATTTAAAATAAATTTAATAGAAATATATTTTAAAAGTAAATTGTATAATAAAAAAAATATAGCATATAATTTTCATTAATATTAAAATGAAAGACAAATAATATCTAAAGATTTATAATATATATACACAGTGGCGGAAGCAAAAAATTTTTCTAAGGGGAGCACCATTTATATGTAAATATATTTATAATTATACTCAAGTAAACCTAACAATGTCAACTATTTAATTAAACCTATCAAACCTAACAATGTCAAATATTCAAATTTATTCAACATTATCAATCTAATATCTAATCTAATCAATCAAACATTTCAACATCAACAACACACACCAAACAATGTCAAATATTCAAAATTCAAACAAACCTATCAAATTAAACCTAAAAATAAATTAAAGGAAAGGAAAGACAAACTTACCAGAAAACCAAGGTCGACGGCTACAAGGCAATGGCGGACGAAGGTTGGAACAGGCGGTGGCGACGCTGATGATGGCGTCAGGCATACAATGGCAGTGATCCTCTCCCTCTGAAAACGGTGGTTGTGGAGGTGTGGGTGTTCTGTTTCGGTGAAGAAGAAGGGTCTGCGTGTTTTGTTTTGTTTTGAAAGTTAGGGCCTGAAACAGTGTCGTTTCAGGCCCCAAACTATTTTTTTAACCCTAGGACTAAAACGACGTCGTTTTAGTCCTAGGGTTAAAAACATAAGTCTAGGGCCTGAAACGACGTCTTTCAAATAAAAAAAAAAAGCAGGAGTTCTTCTTCCTCCTCCAGCCATTCCGCCATTGGAGGGGGTCCTCATAGAGTTTTGGCGGGATCTATACTATATGTATGGGGTCTCGCAGGCTCGGAAGGGGGGTCACTGGCCCACGCCGGACCCCCCTCCGGTCCGACAATGTATATACCATATACCACTTTAAAAAAAAACTTTTCTGAAAACATCACATGATAAAGTCGACGTTTCCACAAGTTTTAATTGGAATATATTCTGTAACATTTTGTTGATGTTTTTAATAAAAACAATCAAATAATATGCATCACCAACTATCTTGGACATATAGCTAGTAATTAATAGTAAAATTCTTGTCTCTCTAGGGTGTATATATATGTTCGGGACCAACAATATGAAATTAATAATCGCAATTAGCATATGCATTCAAACGTGATTAAGATTCCACTAATAAATTCGATATCAATTATTGAATGCTCCGTTTAGAGATAATTAGGTTGTACAAAAAAAAGTGTCCTCTTATTTTGTTACAAGTCAACGTTACTTAACTTGATACTAATAACAAATACGATGCTTTTTTTTGCATGAATTTTTCCTTTTGAGGCTTTCTCGGTCGATTCATTTCAACGGAAAGCTATATATAAAATTAGAAATTGAAAAAGATAGCCTAGATTCGAATTGCCATGGATTTACGGTGATTGATTTTCAATGACTAATTAAGATGTAAATGTCAAAATATATGTATGAGACAGTGTATATGTCAAACCATATGCTGTTTAGCTACATTTATGGGCAATGGAGGAAGGGTGAGTATTCTTCTCTTAGGCAACCTTTCAAGGGAGAATCTCATAGCGTGATTCTCCCAAATTGAGTCGATGCTTAACATATTCTTTGCAAGGATGCTTAGAACATAATTAGTCTCTACGTAATTATTTTTGTGGTGAAATTTATATCTTACAGACTCATAAAAAATTGGCGGGAGAATTATAAAGTATATCTATTGTAGGTAAGTGTCTCTTGTTTGGATTTTTGTGGTATTTAACTAAAGAAACACATAATTATGCCTACCTTTAGTGTGACATTTTTCTTGAATCTCTTTCAAGAAATTAAAGGTTAGATAATCATGTCTACCTTTAGTGCAACGACAATACACATTTACAAGTTGGTATGTTCATTGTGTAATATGTATGTGGTGGTGGGGTTCAAAAAAGTTAAGAGATGATATTTTTACCCACTATTTTCCAATCACAAATTTAATTGATTTTTTTGTTTGATTTGAAGAAATAATTTAGAAATACCCTCACCTCAGTGGTGGTGTTCACATTTGAAATTGCACAGGGCATCCTAAGTCAATCTTGATTTCAGCGATAAAGTCTAATCAACCACTAGTCATCAATTATGAGCTCCGATTTGTATAGTGGATTTTAAAATTATTTTTATTTATTTTTTATTAAGTTAAGGTTCATTAATTTATGTGTCAGATATATTTAGTATATATATAAGACATACACCAAAAATAACAAATAATTTTTCTATTCATAATAAGTATTTAAAAAAAATTATCAAAATAAATAATATTTTACAAAATCAAGAATATTGTGAATATAATTTCTAAATATACTCTTATAGTTAATGACTTACAAAATATGATTTATATTTTCAATGAATCATTAATGAGAATATATAATAAATTAGTATTATAGTTAATGTACTCTAATTATTTTCTTAATATGTGTGCTACAATATTAAAAATACTTATTGTGAAAAGGAAGAAGTATAATTATTTAAAAGAAATAATATATAATTATATACACTTAAAAAAATAAACAATCTGCTTATATTAGACCGATGAAGAATAATCCATCTATTAAGTAAGTAAAGCCTTGCAAAAAACTCTGTTTGGATTCCGTATTTATTACACTTTTCTTTTGCAATGTGATGGTTAGAATTTCAAAATACATATGTTATAAAGAAAATTAATATATAAAATTGATTTTTCCGAACATCCCGCTGAATAAAATTTACTCCACTAATTTTAAAACGTTGAAAGCCGGGGACTTGTTGAGCTTTATATGCACATTAATTAGAAAATTTCATAGAAATTTCTTACTAACTTTATAAAAGTACCATTTTTAAATAAAAAAAATTCACTTGTGTTTCCCTCTTTCGGTTGCAAATAAATCAAAATGCACCATGCATCTTCTGGAATGTCGTACATTAAAATAGAAATTTCACTAATATGAGGAAGAAAATGGATTCTTAATATATGTTTTATTCTTTCACGTTTATAAGACAATTTAATTAAGTAATAATTTTTTTTTGACTTGAGAAGATATGAAAGAAGAGGGGAAGATTAAGTTACTTAGTGAGGTATTGAAATTTTTTTTAAAAAATGATCTGCCTGTAACACATGTACTAATATATTATACAATTTATAGATTATTACAGCCATAAAGTTAACTAACAACTTCATTATCATAAATTGACATCAAATTTATATATAGAATCTATTTTTTTAATGAATTACATAATAAAAAATAGTTGTTCCCCATATTTTTCTTAGGAAATTTGGAAAGACAACGTCGTTCTTTGGTGAGTTGAGAGTATTTTGCGAGCATACCAGAGAATTATAGTGTTCCTAAATTGAGAAGAAATTTGGATAGACAAATGAGGATGATTTAAAGGGACCAAAATTACCACTTGGTTCTTTTACTTCTTTAAAGACAATAGCAAAAACGCAATGATGAAATGAAAATGGAGTTTGATTGAATTTAAAAGTTGAGTATAATATGTTGAAAAAGAAATGTAATAGAGATCAAAGAGAACGAAAGTTGAAAAACAAAACAAATAAAAAGATAAATTAATTCATAGGGGTGTTGTGTGTTGTTGAAGAGAGGTGTAGAGATCTCCTGTTGCTGTTCTTTCTTTACAATTTATAGTGTCATTTTATTACTTGGTTATCACGAAAATTTTCTTGATTTCCTTTGATTTAGGGCTGAACATAGGTCATGGAGATATCCGAACTGAATCGAATATCTGAACCGAAAAGAACCGTTGACTTTTGAGTTTTTCTAAACCGAACTGAAATTTTCATTTGGTTTGGCTCTGGATCTTAAGCAATATCCAAATCGAAATGAACTGAAGAACCAAAACTAGAACCGAAAATATTATATATATATATATAGAGAGAGAGAGAGAGAGAGAGAGAGATTAACAATTAATTATATATAATCATAGGTGTTCAAAACATCAAATGTATACATAGGTGTATAATAGGTGTTCAAATGTGTGTAAATGTGTTTTATACAATAAAACGATAAATGTTATGATTTTTTTTCATCATAATTCCTTATTTGCAAATGCATGGAAGAGCAAATGAATTAAAAAAGCTTATTAATGGGATTTATTTTATGTTGGTGGGTTTGATTATGTGTTTAACAATTAACATATGATGGATGAGATTTATTTTGTCTTTGATATTGTTGAATTAATTAGTGTATAATTTGTAATCTTATGTTTGTGTAAATTAATATTTTGTAGTTCAATTTGTTTTTGGATTTAATATTTGGTGTATAGTTAATTTTATATTAGTTTAATTTGTTTGTAAATTTAATATTATGTTGTAAAATTTATTTGTATGTATAAAGTTTGAAATTTTGATTGAACGTATTTTTTTTGGAAAAAAGTCCCAAAACTGAACCGAAATCGTTCCAAAAGACCCAAAGAACTGAATTATTTTGTCACAAAATTTTGAGTCTTTTGGTGCTGTTCTTTTGTTTTATTTTTGTTCGGTTCCGGTTCTTAAAAATAAAAGAAGCAAAATTTCGATTCTAGTTTTAGCCAGAACCAAACTGAACTATGATCAACCCTAGTTTGATTCCTCTCAATCTTAAAATGATATGGTCTTCCTATTCCCTTTCTAATTTGCCTTCTGTCCCTTGAGAAAATGATGCACAATGTATTTCTCATGTAGCTGACTTGTCCCTGATTTCATGTGTCCGCAATGAAATATTACCATTTTACCATAATCTTTCTTGGTTTGTTAATTTGTTGTCCTTCTCTCTTCAAAAAAAAAATTTGTTGTCCTCCTTAATTTGCTCTCATCTTTCCTTCTTTGCCACAATTGCAAATTTATGATGTAAACAATAGTAATATTGATATATTTCTTAAAAACTATAACATGCGCTAATAAAAAAATACATATTTCCTCAAAGATAATATTTTTTTTATAATTATTATCCGTAAAATTTAAACTCAAAATTTAACAAATAAATCATTATTTATTTATCAGTTGAGCTATCTCGCTAGATTAACTTCAAAGGTAGCATTAAAGTATACATTAAAACATATAGGACTCAATGTCTCCCAGAGCTCCAGAGGGTGTAATATTTTCCACTTGACCATTACCAAAAGAAAAAAGAGAGATTCATATTTATAAATTTAAAAAAAAAAGAAAAGAAAAAAAGAGAAGTTCAGCGGTTCAGCTTGACCGAACCACGAGAATCTTGGCCCGAACCGCTGAAAGAGAACCCGCTTTGTCTTGCAGCTGCCACTTTTCCAGTTTTCCCATGTGAACCCACAAACCACATTCATCCCACCCGCCACGTGGACTCACAACAAAAGCCCTTTTAAGGTTCCGTTTGTTTTGTCAAACCTTCTTTATTTTGTTTTTTAATTTTTCTCGCTTTCTTTATTTTAAATGCTTTACTAACTTTGTTTCACATTGGGTTAAAACTGCTTTGCAATTGTAAATTTGTATTTAAACTAGTCAATTATAATTTTTAAATATTTAATTATGACTCAAATACTATGATGTGTGCTGTTGAATAATAGGGCTTGACCCACCTTTGCATTAAAAGAAAAAGAACTATATAATGTGGAGTCACAAATATCTCCTTAAAATAAACTATGTTTAGTTTTAAAAACAGAAATTTATTTTCTATTTTTTAAAAATTGAAACATTTTAAAAAATATTTGGTAATAAAAAATATGATTTTTTTAATTTTTCTATTTTTTATTTTTGTTGGGTTTCTTATGCGAATAAACATCTAATATGCGCAACGCAAAAACAATAATATCACATAAGAAACATCCAGAAACACTGTATATAATCATAATTAATAAAAAGAGGTCGGACTTGTGTACCTATTTTACTTTGCTGAATTGTTTTCTCCAAAACAAAGCTGACCGAATTTGATTTATCCTTCCTCATTCGTTTGTGTTGAATGCAATTGACAATAGGGACTGCCAAAAGACGACTCCCCTCTAATCTCACACATACATAAGATTATTGATTAGACTAATGTGTGCTAACACTTCTTTTAGAATTTCTATTCTAAAACTCACAAATAATTTTCTCTTTTTTGTTTGTGGCACTCACTAATTCGGCCAAACCATGAAAGATTAGCAATGAGTGTACTCTATTTATAGGCATAAGAGGAGACCTAAATAGGTGCATAACAAGGCCGAAATCCCTCTCTCATTGTCCTCCAAGAATTTGGTCTCTTCCTAATATAGAGGGAGTGTACCGAATTCCTAATCTAGTCACACTAGGGTTTGGCTTTCTTGTCTCACAAGAATAATCGCTTCCTAATTAATTTTGTCACATACAAATTAGGGTTTTATTTTCCTTATCATACGAGAATAAAACTCCTAATTAGTTAGTGCATGTGCCGAATTCATCATTGTCAAACAAGGAAAGTGACTCCTAAAAAATAGGAGATGTGGTGTGTGCCGAATTTCTTCCTCCTAATTAGGATGAGTGTGCCAAATTTTCTCACTCCTAATTAGGTTAGGTTGTGCTGAAATTCTAATGAGTTTGATCAATGTTATTTGACTTTTAATTATATGATACATTATCATTTAATAAACCACTCATATGGGTCGAATTATGTCACACATAATTAAATACCCATAACCCTAATAACTAGTTATTTATATGAAAAACTCATTATATTAATGAACTATGTATTAAATCTTATTTAACACATAAATCATAAAATCTTGAATTATTATTGATTAATCAAATTAATCATCTTCATAATTCAATTACTACAAAGAGAGAATCTTTGTAATCAATCCAGATCTTTATTGTGTGCAATCCTGTAGGTTCATTCAATATTGATAATAAGTCTAAAATTAATTTAAAACCCGTAAATCATAATTGGTCTCTAGCAAGACATTATGATTACCCAAATTGAAATGAATGTCAATTACGAATCAACATAATCTAATTACAACCTTATACAACCATTTGTCTCTTGATATCATGATTAGCATAAGGCATGAAACCCGATCACCCTTATTTATGCTAAAACATTTCATTGATCTATAAGTGATCCTGACTAAGTCAAACAAATGATAACACTTATCACTTTGTTTGGGTGTAGTCACACACTACTCAGTTTCACTAATCAAGTGGCCGGTGATATATTCTCTCTCTTCAAGAGTGACAATTCCTTCACTTCACTTATGTTTCTTAGCATGAATCATGACATATCCAATCATGTCCATACTTGTTACTCATTACAAATAACGTTAGGCGTACGTCAAAGTATATAAGAAATAATCTAAGAATCCATAGTGATTTCAAGTTGAGAGATTCTAGTATAAGCGTTGTATGAGAACAACTTATGACCTTTCAACCATGTAGTATTCTCACAAGCGGATCGATCCAAAACACTGTTCTCTAACATGTTCTATGTTTTCTGATTGATATCTCATATCTTATGACCAGTAAAACATGATCATCTCACATAGTACATACTAGTCTTGGTTCATTGTCATTCCCATGACAATAATCGACTAGTGATATGTAGAATAATATTCTTTTATACTTCAAGACTTTACTATCCAAATCACATAATTGATAACTTAAGCAGAATCACTATTCATGAATGTTTTATCAAATTAAACATGCACATGAATAATAATGAGATAAAACAATGCCTCATAATATTTATATATAAAATATAATCTGGATACAATGTATTTGGGATTAGAGTTTATACTAACAATTTTATAGTTTTTTTTTTAAAAATAAAAAAAATTCTTCACAAAATAGCCCCTAAGATTTTTTTTATTGTTTCTCAATGCAAAAAATTAAAACCACCCATCACAGTTTTAAATCACTAACCACACTTTTAACACAATAGTTTTTCACATTTATAATAAATAATTTTTATAAAATATTATTTATCAATCATCGTTTGTTAAAAGTATTTTCTTAAATTACAACATCAAATGAACAATACGATATATACTAAATTTAGTAATAAAGCTTATTCTTTTTTAATTAAATGAAGCTAATTTGATGTGTATATATGGAAATAGGTCATGCGACTTCTATTTATATTAATAATATGTCAATTAAGAAATGATGCTATAACTAAGTTAAGAAGAGAATAAGAAAAAATATTTGATATTTACTAAAGGCTTATTAGTACTTAAAATTTTCAAGTAAAAGAGTCACCCATTAAAATCAACAAAACAATTCCTTATATTTTATTTATTGAATTCATTCTTTTTATATTTTATTAGAAGATGGAGATTAATGCTAAAAAAATACATTACAATGAGGTGAAAGAAAATGGATACTCGAATCAACTTCAGATTAGTCGGATTCTACAAAATTCGGGATACTTTGTATTGAACCCAAAAAATAAGAAAATGGGTGAGAAAATGCCAGCTTTGCATGCAAGTGACGTGAGAGTGAAATCTGTCCGTGGCTTTCTGTGATGGGTCCTAACTGACACCTGGCCACTTCACCCTCAACCTTACACGTGGCACCTTCTTCCTTGTTCTCTACTCCTCTTTTTACACGTGTTATCTTCTCTGCATCTATTTTTCATCTTCCACTAAAAAATTTCCAGCTTTTATTTTTTATTTTTTTCTCAACAATTTACAGCTTGATTAGGTTTAAATTATTATTTTTTCATTTTTTTTATTTTCTAAATTTCACTAACAATTTACCGGCGTTATGTCTTGATTAATGTCAATTCTTAAGTGATATTTGTTGAAATTATCATTGTTAGGTCAAAATTTTTCACGTTAAATTGTTTCGAACACTTGAACAATAAATAATTTTAAATCTGTTAACAAATATCACTTGAAATAATTGCATTTAATACATTTAGAACAGAACATTAATCACTTGAAATCATCATATAATCTTCATTAGCTAGTGAACTTTGATTTGGTTGCCTCGGAGAAAAATTAATGCTGATAATAGAGTTGGTCATTAATTCCTACTATACTATCCTATAACACGGTATAAAAATTGGATTGATTTGATTTGGTCACTAAATCATTGGGTGCCCAGATATATTTGACATTTGACTAATTCATTTATCAAGTTCTTTGTTGTACACCTCACACTCTTCAACCGTATTATATGTTTTTTTATAGTTATTATCATAAGATTTGAATTCAGAATCAAACTTATAAGTATTTACTCGCTTATAAGTTTAGTTAAGATTTGATGTGCTAAAAATAATTTTAAATTTTAAAAATTTGAATATTTTGAAAAATAAATTTTAAAAAACATGAATTAGAAAAATAGGTAGAATCAAAATTAAGAGTTGGTGAAAAATGAAAAGAAAAAAGAAATGGAAGAGAGTGGCTGGGGACTTTGTGTCCTGAGTCAACAACCAAACAGGTTGGCGGAGTGAAGAGATACCTTGTTGAGCACGTCTTCTTTGCCCTCTCAAACTCGATATATAACCTTCTTTTTCTCCTCCGTTTCCTCTCCCCCCTCCCATACACCCCCCACCTTCTCTGTTTTTTTCTGTTTTTCAGTTCGCTCTTATTTCACAACCGCATTTCCACAAGTTTGACATCTCTGGATTGTTCAAATTAGGTATGCCCTTGCCACCGTTGTTTTATTTTTTTTGTTTTTTTTTGGAATTGTGTTAAATAAATGCTTGATCAAATTGTAGTTCATGGTAATTGTGAATTTGGATTGAGTCGAACCATCTTTGAGATCTGTAATGGGTTTTTAGCCGTTTCTGGTTAGACATGCGAAGCCCATGATTAAAGATTGAATCTTTTTGTGTTTTATAGGTTAAAGTTTGGAGCTTTTTTGGATTAAGAGTTGATTCTTTTGAGATCTTAATTGATTCCTTCATTAAATTAACAGTGATGCTTTTACGAATTGAATCTTCTACCTTAACTGTAGACCAATAGTTTTTGACGATTGGTGGTTGCAGCATAGGATCTCTTTCCTTGCATAGGTGGACTTGTGTATTTGTTTATTTACGAGACAGAAGAAAATGATATGACAGCCCATTTTTTATACATATTTATTTATTTTACTTAAAAGTTTCTGTTTTGTCGGTTGGGATAAGCCTGTTGATGTTTGGAAACGTGTATTCATCGCTTTCACTTGATGTGACCTTTCCTTCTATGACCCCTTCAATGGAAAACTTTTTGTAAATTGACTATCTATGAGGCAGCAATGGTGTTGTTTCATATTCAACAACAATAAAGAATTTGCTTAAATGAGTCATGCTTTCATTGCCAAAAAAAAGTCATGCTTTATAAGGAAAAAACAAGTTTGATGGCCTATGGTTGTTTTGGTAGTTGCAGTGTCTTTTCCTTGGAGGAATAAACAAATAAATAAGTTTTTATGTTGCAGCTGTACTTAAATTTTATTAGTTGATGACAAGTTATGGAACTTTAAAAATGAGGTATTAGATCTACAACAGAAATAAACCACATATGGCCCCACATATACCCGCCACCATATCATATGAATACAACAAATACATATATTTATATGTTCATAATATATGTATAGAAGTTTGTGTGTATAAACAATGATTTATGTAATGTGACTGCATTATGTCTGAACCGTAGGAAAAATTGGAATGTCCCAGAATTATATGTTATCATCTTAATACTTGATGAATCTAGACATAAAAATGACATCCCATGTAGTAGTGGGTGAGGTGGAGCATGCTTAGTGATAACTTCATTATGTTAATTCATTCTGTTTGAATTTTTCTGTTTTCTTTGATTTCATTAGCATATCTGTTACTGTTGAGTCATGTAACATATGAAAAATTAGCAGCATATCTGTATGTTTGTTGCCATTGGAGCTTCTGAAGAAGATAGCAACAATAAGTATTTATTTATTTCTATTTGCTTGTTACCCGAATACTGTTCCTCAATTACTGATATAATTAATTTTTGTTTTGCTGAAGTTTCTCTCTGTTGGGTGAGCAGGAATTTTTTTTTGAGCCCCTGAAGCTTGATCTGCCTTATGTTGTGCCAAAATTCAATTTTATTTCCTTCTCTTTTACATTAAACTGAATGATTTTGTTTGAACAGATGAAATCTGATTTTCTGATGGGATTTGAAAGAATAAACTTGTCAAAGTATTGGCATCCTTTTCCAGTTCACTATCTCTGCCTTCAACTTTTCCTGCAGCACAAAATTTTTCTCCGCTGTCTGTTGAACAAGCTGATGACACTTGTTAGTTTAATATGAAGTCAGAATCAACAGAACTGCTTATATGCTTATATAAATTATGCTCGCATCTCATTTCAAATAGTTACAGCCATCAATTTACGTTACTAATACGTCCATGCGCTCAATTGTTGAAAAATTGGAGTATTGTTTGTTTTAGCAAACTTTTTGGTCAAAATTGGAAGCAAAAGCAAGCTTTTTGATCAAAAATTAAAACCAAGAGTTTTGCTTCCTTAATTGCCTCTTCCTTCTTTTTTTTTTTTTTGATTATTGAATCAGTTCTGTGAAAAAAAAAAGGAAAATTTAGTAATCATGGAGGATGGAGCGTTGGTACTTCATACTTCTTATGCTGCTGTGTAGTATCCGTGGTTGCTTTCTTTTATCTTTAAATCATAAATTTGTAATTGTAAACTAATCTTTGGTCTTCTTCCATTTTACTGTCACCAGAACAGACGTTTTGCACATTTTGAGATATATCAGAACTTGAGGAAATTTTTGTTAATAATCTTCAGAAGCCTGCTATAAATGTGGTGCAGCTTTGGTGATTAGACGGTATGCATACTGCTGATATTTTTCTAATTTTTGTGCTCATATATGTTTCTCTTTCATATTCTGAAGCACATCTTGGATCTTAATTTCCCCTGTTTGTCATGACCAGTTCTCAGGAATTTTGCGCTTGATGGACTGCTTTCCCAGCAGCACTGACAAGAAAACATTGAAGAAGTGGTTTTTCATTGATAAACGTGTTGGGTAGCCAGTAAATTGTACAGGGTGAACAGATTTTTGGCCAACTGGTTGATATCTTGGAGCAGACTTCAATTTAAGTTTTAGGTGTACATTAGCAACTAACTTGACTCAAATGGATATGAATTCGAATCATTCATCTCCTGTTCTCGCTGATCCTGCACCAATAAACAAGTCAAGCCTCGGTATTTATTCAAATCTACTTCCGTACACTCAATCAGGTGCATCATTCTCCACCGGAGACTACATCAGCATTCCAAGGAAAAAGCCAGGAAAGCTCGATGATGTTCGCTTAAATGGATGGTTGGATGCCATGAAGTCCTCATCACCCCCTCGCAAGAAAATGATCAAGGATTTCAGCGTTGACATTGCTTCTGATGATACTGACATTGCTTACTTCTCATGGATGGTATGTGCTTGCTACCTATTCTTTTCTAACCGACTGTTTATAAGTAGTATTGCTAGAATATGTTATGTTGAGGATTTAATCAGAATGGATTAAGTTGTATTCATTTTCCTTCTGACTGTACAGTTGAAGTATCCATCAGCTCTTAAATCTTTCAAGCAAATTGCGAAATTTGCTAAAACCAAGAAGATAGCAATCTTCCTAGACTACGACGGCACTCTTTCTCCTATAGTAGATGATCCTGATCAAGCACTTATGTCTGATGATGTAAGGATTTCTCATAAGTTGTTTGAAGTTCAAGAATTGCTTCTTTCTTTATTTTCTTAGTATATATTTATGTAACTTGACAATGTGGTAAATTGTTCCAGATGCGATCTGCTGTAAGAAATGTCGCAAAATATTTCCCTACAGCAATTATTAGTGGAAGAAGCCGTGATAAGGTAGGTGTATAATGTGACTTAGAAGATTTACAGAATAAGTTGCATGTTTTACTATTATACTCTAACTTGGTTGTTTTTTTGTGCTGATTCACAATATTTTTTCAGGTTTATGAGTTGGTAGGACTAACAGAACTCTATTATGCCGGTAGTCATGGGATGGACATTATGGTTCCTAGCAGTCAAATATCAAATGGCCATCCAGATTGCATTGGATCAACTGACCATCGGGTATGGAGTCATTGGCTTTCATGTAGCTTCTAAGGTTCCTAGACTGAAATAAAGATTATACCACCATGTTGATTCTGTTGCTGGATTTTGCTCTCCATTAATGATGTATGGGCATTTTCTGTATTGTCTCAGGGCAAGGAAGTAAATCTTTTCCAGCCTGCTAGAGAATTCATACCCATGATCGACGAGGTGCTCAATCAATTTGTTTTCTTTGTACTGGCTAGAGTATAAAAATTAGATCATAGACTGATCCAGTTTGGTTTTCTGTACAGGTTTTTAGAACCCTTGTCGAGAATACTAAAAAT
>CAODLS010111975.1:0-17505 GCA_948243855.1 Flueggea neowawraea | reverse complement strand
CTCTCTCCCAGACCTTTTAACAAACACATTGTTGCAGCCATTAAGGGTGTTTCTAAGATCACAAGGGGTGACAAAACCAATCATGTACTGCGCACTAATAGCAGTAGCTTTCCACGTGCCATTAAACTACATGTTAGTGGTCGTGATGGGTTGGGGAGTTCCAGGGGTGGCAATGGCATCAGTGGTGACAAACATGGAAATAGTGGTGTTGATGGTGGGGTATGTGTGGTGGGTGAGTGGTGGTGGGAGGTGGGAGATGATGAGGTGGAGGGTGGGGATTGAAGGGGTGTGTGGTGGGTTGGGGCCACTGTTGAGGCTGGCTGTGCCGAGTTGTGTAGGGATATGTTTGGAGTGGTGGTGGTACGAGATAGTGATAGTGATGGCTGGATATTTGGGTAATCCCACTCTGGCTGTTGCGGCCACTGGGATACTCATACAAACCACTAGCATGATGTATACTGTCCCTATGGCCCTTGCTGGTTGTGTCTCTGCCCGGGTATGTATGGCCTTTTCACTTAGCTTTGTTGCTTCCACTTTCTCTTATTTTATGTTCTATATATATATATATATAGTACAGTTAGATTTGCACTCTTACTTGCTTTTGTGTGCATCTTTTCATGGCTTTAACATGCATTTTCATTTCATCTTATATGCATTTTGAGTTTGAGGGCTCCTCATCATATTAGTGTTGTATGAAAGTTTAGATCAACTTGTGCTACTTTTATATTGCTTTGTTTTTCTTTTGCATCTTAGATATGATTAAATGGTATTCAATACTCATTCCCCCCTTATTAAATAGCTCTTTTCATTTGAGCACTCTTCATTTTTTTGTATAGGCATTTTTTTCACTAATTAAGTTGTCAAGTTACGATATTACCATAATAATCAATGCTTGTTCAAAATGCTATGATTAAATGATACATTTGGGAAAAGCTACAGTATTTAATTAAAAAACTAACATTTTTTAAATTTCTGTGAAAAGACAGAAGTAATTGTCAAAATGGAACGAAAGAGCATATTATGATTTTCTAAAAGCATTTTTTTTTATAATTTTTGACATGTCTATTTATATAATTGTTATTTAATCTAGCTATTGTAAGCACATTCATAATATATTATGGAAAGGCCAGGCCTTGATTTTGATCGCAACTTAGTTTGATATAATCAGCTTGGCCTAGCAGATGACTGCTAGATTAGACGGTGTGGTTCTCCGATAGATGCGGTGTATTCCGGGTTCAAACTCTCCCACACCTAGTTGTAATAGTCTCTTCTTATGGGAGTTGTAGGCTCGTCCAAAAAAAATCAGGTTGTTCTAACAATAAAATCAAGAATCTGTTTAATTACATGAGAGTTTGGTCAATGATAATAGCCAGCTTGACCTAACAGGATTGAGAAGTCTCTCTACGTGAAACCATTTAAGGTCTTGGATTCAATTATTTCATTTACACCTGAAACATTTACATCAGACTGAATTGAGTGAAAATGAAAAGACAAGACAGAAAGGAGAGATTGTTATGGTGGGGCCGCCCTAAGAATCGTTTTCAGTTTTGGTAAAGATATGTTTTGTGTTAATTTTATGATATTATAGTTCAAGAGAGTGAAGTATGGCCCATTTATTTTATATTGAGCTTTGTCACACCCTTGTGTGTGCAAGCAGTGAAGAAGAAGAAGAAGAATGCAGTAAAGAGAATGAGTAAGATAAAAACCACAAATTGGAGAAAGTATAATTTTTTTTCAATTTAAAAAGTTTATATTTTGTGGATTGACCATTTGATTCGTTATTGAAATTGTATATTACCATTCATGCGTATTGTAATTTTAAAAAAACGTGTTACTTTTTTTTATTTTTTTATTGTATAATATGTCAATCTCTATCTGGCAAAATTTTTTTGGTTGATTTGTAAATGCACATTCATGGTGATTGTAATTTGTTAAATCATAAAATGATATAAATATCACTGTTTGGTGGTTCTGTTTCTCTCTCTCTCTCTTTGGGGGCAGACTAGCTGTTTATATATCGTTGTGATTGCATCACATTAGGCTTGGAGCCTTCGCCTATACATAGGCCACACTTGATTATAGCCGATCAGTACATGACAAGTAAGAAAATTGGTTACTTTTGAGCAAAAAGTTCAGATCTCAGTAATGGGTGACGATCCCATTCAACCAAATGAAAGGAACCAAGTGGAAAGTGGCAATATTTTTCTTCTTTCGCCTCAAAAGTAACTGCTTTCTGTTCTTTGGTTACTTAGAAATATCCTATCATACCTTTGTGCAGGTAGGGAATGAGCTTGGAGCTGGTCAACCATACAAAGCCAAGTTGGCAGCAATGGTTGCATTAGGTTGTGCTTTTGTCATTGGCATCATCAACGTGACATGGACAGTTATACTTAAAGAGAGATGGGCAAGTTTGTTCACAAAAGATGATCTTGTTAAAGCACTAGTTGCATCAGTCTTGCCCATAATAGGGCTTTGTGAGCTTGGCAACTGCCCTCAAACAACTGGCTGTGGCATCCTACGTGGCATGGCACGCCCCTCAATGGGGGCCCGAATAAACTTGGGTTCATTCTACTTTGTAGGCACCCCAGTCGCTGTGGGCTTCGCATTTGGGCTAAACATTGGGTTTCCTGGGCTTTGGCTCGGCCTGTTATCAGCCCAAGTGGCTTGTGTTGTGTCAATCCTGTATGTTATTCTGTTTCACACAGATTGGGAGCATGAAGCTTTGAAGGCTAAGGAGTTAACTGCCATGGAAATGAGTTCTACTTGCAATGGTGATCATGAAAGTAAAGAACATAAAGATGTTGAAGAAAGAACAGGATTGTTAACAAATGGGAATAGTAACATAGTAGTTGATGATGTTTGAGTGAGTGCTTAGCCTTATATGGTTTTCTTTTTGTTTTTCAGTTGCCTACGGCTATCAGGAGGAGTTGACTCAGATTTTGTATATTTTGGTGCCTTTTTCTTGTCTTGATGCACCCATTGTTGGGTTTGTCGAGAAGCTATTTGGTGGCCATTTGCTAAGAAGGAATGTCACTTCCCGAAATGTAGTTGGGCATACTTTAAAAGGAAATGACACATTTATATTAAATTTATATTGACCAAAAAAAATGTCAATTTTAAAAAAACACCACCACTAGTTTTTATAGAGAATGCTGCCAAAACTGAAACTCATATTAAACATACCATTGTTTTGAAATTTGTGACAAATTGAGGCTTTCTCACGAGAAATTGATTTTCTCTTGAGATTTTGATTTTTTAAAAAAATTCAAAAAAATTTAAAATTTTCAAAGTGTGTATAGAGGTGTATAAATAGAGGTGTATGAATAGTGTATGTAGGTGTATAATGCAGTTGCAATTTTTTTATAAAAAACTAATTTAGTAAATTTTAGTTGATGCACACAAGTATACACGGGAGTACATTGATGTACATAGGTGTCCGCAAGTAAGAGTACAAAACGAGAACAAAATGCACTCATACACCAAATACAAAATGAGTACAAAACGAGAATGCAATCTTCTCATTTTTGCACATATGAAAATGAATACAAAATGTTCTCAGTTTTTCATATACGAAAATGAGTACAAAATATTCTCAGGATTCTAGATATGAAAAATGAGTACAAAATGCAAAAGAAGGTCTTCTTTTTCATGGGCAAAACCCTAGCCACTGCCCACCCAGCAAGTTCTCCCTCTTGGAATCTGTCGCGCCTCACTCTTTCTCTCGGCCACGTTACGCCACCATCTATCTCATTCTCGTCGGTAAATCGAGAAAAGAAAATAAAAAGAGGAATGAGGAACGGACCGAGAACGAGGACGCAAGGCACGATTGCAACAGTGGTGGACGAGAACGATGAACCTTCGAGCAGCACAATTGCAACGGTGGAGAGAGAATGTTTAAGAGAGAAGGCAGAGAGAGGCGGAAGAGAGGAGGTGAGGGAGGAGAGAAGGGAGGTGAAGGAGGTGAGAGAAAGTAAGCTAGAAAATGGAAGAGAGAGAAATCAATGAGAGAGAAAGTAGTAATATGTATTATAACAATTTTGGTATTTTAATTAAAATGTTGCAATATAGAAAATATAATTATTCATTTCTGCATATATGAATTTATAATGGTGAAAGTGGACATATAGGGTAATTTTCTCTATATTTTACTGCTTTTGTGCAGTTGATTTTTGTGTGTGATGTGCTTGTTTAAGTAAAAATGGAGGTGAAGAAGAAGAAGAAGAAGAAGAAGAAGAAGAAGATGAAGAAGAAATTAGGGTTTCATATGTCTCATGGTCTGATAAAATAGATTTAGAGCCATTTTTTCATATGTCTCATGGTCTGATAAAATAGATTTAGGGCCATTTTAAAAAAAAAAATATTTAAAGTGAACAATGGTGACACGTCAGCAATTTACTAACAGATTAAGGACGGACCACTAACAGAAAGACTTAAGTGTAACCCGGTTTTAAACCTCAAAAATGTGTCTGTAATATACTAGAAATACGAAAACTAACCTACCAATTAGGTCAAACCTAAAGGGCTTGAAAAGTATTTTCTCTTTGAAATATTAGGAAAAGCTTAAGGCTAATATCAATAAGATTATATATTGTTTGAATGAAATATTAGTAAAGGCACACTATAGAAGCTGAGTTAGATAATTCAACCAATGAAAAAACACTGGTGATGTTTAACAACACTAAATTTAGGAAAAGAAATTAGCAGAGGGTGGAACTTGTAGTGGATTATTATAATTTTATTGGAGTTAAAGTTAAGATAGTCACTTAAGTCAACTCAAGTGGTTGAATATGTATTGTGCCAACTGTTTTTGCATACAAAAAAAGAATAATGGAGCTTCATTCACTAAGCATGACTCTTTTTTTTTTGGAGATTGAAGAGAATTGGTGTGGTTAAGGATTTATTTGGAAGAATGAACTTGAATTTTGATGATTTATTGATTATTTGGTGAAATTGATGAAAAATGTTTATGAATAAAAATGATTAGGTGATGATTTAGCTTATTCGGAATAATGAGTGTCGGTTTGGAGTGATTTTTGTAGGTTGAATAGAGAGTAGGGATTTTCTAGAAAATTTTCTGTCGAAAGGACTAGATTCAATATTTTTTCATGTTTGGGGTCTAATTTAAAATTCTAGATAGTTAAGGACTGATTAGCTATTTTGGGATACTATACTATATCGTTTGTTAATTATATGTCTGCTTTGTATATGTCTGCTAAAAATTTTGATTTAATGTTTGGTTAAAATAGAAATCATATTTCTGTGAGATTGTATAATTGATCACAACCCCGTAATATACTATACTGTGATTTAGCAAGGTATATCTTGCTGGAACCCGTGGACTGCAATGCTCGCAGATACACTATTACTGATAAGTTTCTATCTGTTTCACCTTTGAGACCTTTAGGGTGCCAAGTACTGTTTTATCCCCTAAGATTGTCAGTTGTTAGCCCTTTTGAGCCGGATACTATTTGGGCTCTTAATGTTGCTAATATGTTTGATTTTGATTTGGATGTTGAGAGCAGTATCAGCATATTAAGAGTGTATGGTTAGTGATATCAGTATTATAAAAATTCTGAGGTTTGGTATATGTTGTACTATTTGAATGCATGTCGTTTGAAGTATGAACTACATATGAATATCTGTTTTAATATTTATATGATATTTATGATGGTTGGCTGCATGCCGTTGGCCTTCTGTGCGAAATATTTTGGAAAAGGGATTTTGAACTAATACTAGTACATATGGTGTGTATATTAATATAGTATAATTATATACGTGTATGCAATATTTTTTGAAATATATTCAAACCAGTTATGTGATGCCCCCAGAGAGAATCTAGAGGGGTGTCCCTCACTTAGTTTTACTCACCCGCTCCCTTTAACATTTCAGGTGATTTTGTTGATAGTGATCATTCGGCATCCAACGCTCAATGGGGTATTTAGAAGTAGCAGTGAGTGTCATTTAGTTCGGGCCCTAGTATGTCACGACCCAAAATCAGGTCGAAACCAGCGTACAAGGCGAACCGTCTAAGGGAGCCTGGCCCCTCTCATACAAACCTCAAAGATCAGATCATACTACCCAAAACGTTTAACGAAAACATTTATCGTTTAAAGCATAAGTAGTAAAATAAATACCCTAAATCGAATAATCAATAAATCCAAAAATATATCGTGAGTATATAAAATATCAAATACAAATTCAAAAACCTTTAACCTAACAACGTCCCAGTACAGAGCTCTAACAAAACAAAAGGCGAGCCGGACAAAAGAGCATCACTATCCAATAGACATCTCACTGAAGTCAAGAAGCGGAACGGTTGTCGAATCCAAAAGTTTGTGTACCTGTGATAAGAGAATCATGGTAGACAGAGAAACAAAGGGGGCTAGGGCCCAGTAAGGAATAACATTTTAGATCGTCTCATACGTGTCTCACAAAGATTGTTTTGAAAACAGTTCGAAAATACCACAAGCAAGTATATATATGTAAACACTATATAAATAATAATTTTTTGAAAATTCATTTCGCAAATGTTCGCAACCAAAGCATCAAACATGCAC
This sequence comes from Flueggea neowawraea, assembly GCA_948243855.1. Classification (NCBI taxonomy): domain Eukaryota; kingdom Viridiplantae; phylum Streptophyta; class Magnoliopsida; order Malpighiales; family Phyllanthaceae; genus Flueggea; species Flueggea neowawraea. The sequence continues at coordinate 10,948 of CAODLS010111975.1, read as the reverse complement.
GTAGGCTTTAAAATCCTTTTTTTCATATTCAAATCATAGTTTTTGAGTCAAAACTCATATCAAATACATGAGACTAAAATAAAGGTGTGTATCCAGCACTAATACAAAGGTGATTTGGACTCTGCCACAATCAATAACAAATCATGTGTTGGATCAAAACACATGGCTATCGACAACCCTGTTAGCTGGGCTTTCTCAAAGCATTGGTATACCAAATGTCACGTTTTACTCCCGTAACAGAGGAGTCCCATATCAAAATAAAAACATACTAATACATAGTATGAAATCAAAGGCATGCATAACAACATCAAAATCAAATGAGATATATATAATACATATATTTCAATTCAAAACGTAATCCTGATTAAACATATAACCAATTATTATTAGTCAATCCTCATATTAGTCCAATTTCAAATATGTATCGTACAAAACAAAAACATATACATTTCCGAGACAGTCAATGTGTCTGAAGCTACAATTCACTCACCTGGAAATCCAAGCACAAACGTCAGTCAAGCCCCACTCGTCGGTGGCTGGTCTCGCTGACAGAAACATAAAGCTAATCAAACAAATATATATCAAGAGATATATTAAAATGTGGTACTGTGGCAATACCAAATGAATGATATGTAAATGAAAATGAGGACCCTCAAAGATCCATAATCTATGCAAGATTACAGTTTGGTTCTCGACCAATGTAAAATTACTGTTTAGTCCTCGAGACTTGGTAAGTTACAAAATGGTCCTCAAAATATTCCAAATCTAGTACTAAGTCCATAGTGCTACAACATTCACAAATATATCCTCAAAGTCTCAAAGATATATAATTAGATTGTCTAATTACACCAAATTGTATTTAACTCCCTAAATGCACAATATCACTTTTGGTCCTTCAAAGACAAATTACCCAAATGGTCCAACTTTCGATTCAACCGATAGAAATCAATTTCAATCACCCACATTGGTAAATATTGACCTCCTAAGCATGAATCTATAAACCTATTCAAGTATTAAATAACAAATCATTAAGAAATCTCAAAATCAATTTTCTTGAGCCCATTGAAATAAATCATCAAATCACTATACCCAACTCAAATCCAAGTGTTTGTAACTCCTATCCATCAAGATACAACATAAACAACTCCAAATCTAACAAGAAATCCATCAAAATTGAAACTTTAGCTCAAGAACAACCCATATCGTTCAAACATAAAAAAAATCCAAAATCGAACTCAGATCCTTGCATTTCGGACATCTAACGACCATAATCAACCAACAAACAAATTCTATAGCAACAGAAAATGGAAATCCAAAATAAAATCCCAATCTCGTTCAAACCCTAGAATGGGTGAAATGATGGAGGATGAAGAGAAATCAATTTGAGAGAGTTTTGGCAGGTGAGAGTGAGTAATGGTTGAATGACGGGCAGATAAGGGTATTTATAACCCTTCAATGTTAAAGCTGTGTTGCACCAAAATTGCCCAGACAAGAGCTTTCTACGCACATAACATCCCTTTTTACACATGTAGTACGCCTCTTACACGCGTTGTTGAATGTACAATGCGCGTAAGGGGCCTCCCACAGCTTCTGCCCAAATCCAGATCTAAAACTCTCAACCCAAATCTATGATCAACATGCACAACACAAATACTACATGCGTAGCACAGTACTATGTGCATTATACTTGATTGACGCGCGTAGACGAATGAACCGAATGACCCTTCAACGCAAAATGCCTATTACGTGCGTAAAGGATCCGTAACACGCGCAGTAAGCCTTCAACTTGCTTTATGCGCACATCATTCCACTTCTAATGCATTCCAAACTTAGGATCATTAACACCAACTATTCTGAGATTAACCAAACACCAATACTCACCAGAGTAGTGTAGGAACTAACTCCGGACATCCCGATTCACTAAAGAATCAAATGGAATGCTACAGGACTCCTACCGAAACAAGTGGGGAATTACATACTTCTCTCTCAAAAGAAATTCGTCCTCAAATTTTCAAACAAAGTAGAGTAAAGCTAAGATAAAATCTAGAACTCTAAAACTAAACCCAATTTATAAATCCAAACTCGAGCAAAGCTTGCAAATATGCCAATGTAATACGAAAATGCAATAAAGTGCAAAGCAACAGGAAATGAAATACACTGACCTATGAATCAGCAAAGTCGAACAAGTGCGGATATCTGCACCGCATCTCATACTCGGCCTCCCAAGTAGCCTCCTCAACTGAATGGTGCCTCTAAATCACCTTCACCGAAGCGATCTCTTTGTTCTAGAGTTTCTTGACCTGCCGATCAATAATCCTCACCGAAACCTCATCTTAAGACAAATCAGCTCTGAGTTCAACATCCTGCGATGCCAGATCATGTGACAGATTAGAGATATACTTTCTCAGAAGTGAGATGTGAAACACTGGATGAACAGAAGAGAACTGAGGCGGCAACGCCAACTCATACGTAACAGCCCCAACACGGCCGATAATCTCAAATACACCAATGTATCTCGGGCTCAACTTGCCACTCTTCCTAAATCTCATAATACCTTTCATAGTTATTACTTTAAGGAATACATGGTCTCCAACCTCAAATGTGGAAAGTCTGATCATCGAAGCATCATCAAAAGCTCCATCACATCAAAACACCTCTCAACCGTGAAGGTGAAATCCTGGGGATCATCTCTCATCGTATCCGCAAATCTAGGCGGAGCGAGCTTCAGGAACCTGGTGAGTCGAGATTCAACATCTGACCGTGGTGCTACTAGGGCTATAACAGGTGCTGGTGCAGCTGCCTCAAGCTGAGGTAGAACAACAGATGTATCAACCACTAGTGGAACTGGTTGACCGGATAGGCACTAGTGGAACTGGTTGACCTCCAGCAGCCTATCCGGTCAAAAGTGCCTCGACCAGCAAAAGAACCTGGGTGAAACGCTCAAGCGGATCTATCGGAGTTATAGGTGGCGGCCGCTGCTGAGGCTGAGGTGTAGAGACCTCCGATAAACTATGTGTATCATGCTGGTTATACTGATCAGCAGCAGAATGAGAGATGGCCTCATCAGGTACGCGCCTAGGCCTCCCGCAACCCCTATTGCGACCTCTATTGTGGCCTTTCCCATGGCATACATCCATATCTACATGCAATTAAACAAAATTGTACATGCAAAGTCAATGCAAGTCCTCGCCAAAGTACCGACTCAAAGGTCAAAAGGGTATACAGAAGCAAATCAAACTGACTCGATTAAAAATACATATGCTACACACTAACCCCACACTTACAAAACCTAGGGCTCTGATATCACCTTTGTCACGACCTAAAATATACTAGGCGAACCGTCTATGGGAGCTCGATCCGTCTTGCGCAAACCTCAAATATCAAAACATACTACTCAAAACATTTAATTATTATTTAAAATCGTTTAACGAAAACATTTATCGTTTAAAGGATAAGTATTAAAATAAATACCATAAATTGAATAATCAATAAATCAAAAAATATATCGTAAGTATATAAAATATCAAATACTAATGGCAAAAATCGTAACTCAACAGCATCCCGGTGCGGAGCTCTAACAAAATAAAAGGCGAGCTCGGACAAAAGGGCATAACTAATAAATAGACGTCTCACTGGAGTCAAGATGCAGACCTGTTGCTGAATCCAAAAGTCTATGTATCTGTGATAAGATAATCATGATAGACAGAGAAACAAATGGGGTCAGGGCCTAGTGAGGAATAACACTCCATATCGTCTCATACGTGTCTCATAAAGACTGTTTTGAAAACAGTTTGAAAATACCACAAACAGGTATATATATATATGTATATATGTACACACTATATAAATAATAGTTTTTTGAAAATTCATTTTGCAAAGGTTCGCAACCAAAGAATCAACAGGCACTTAGGCTTTAAAATCCTTTTTTCATATTCAAATCATAGTTTTCGAGTCAAAACTCATATCAAATACATGAGACTAAAACAAAGGTGTATATTCAGCACTAGTACAAAGGTGATGTGGACTCCGCCACAATTCATAAAAAATCATGTGTTGGATCAGATCACATGGCTACCGGCAACCCTGGTAACTGGACTTTCTCAAAAGCATTGGTATACTTCACGTTTTACCTCCGTAACAGAGGAGTCCCATATCAAAATAAAAACATACTAATACATAGTATGAAATCAAAAGCATGCATAACAACATCAAAATCAAAGGAGATATATATAATACATATGTATTAGTTCAAAATGTAATCCTGATTAAACATATAACGAGTTTATTATTAGTCAATCCCCATATTAGTCCAATTTTAAATGTGTGTCGTACACAACAAAAACATATAAAGTTTCGAGACACATCCAATGTGTCTGAAGCTGCTATTCACTCACCTTGAAATCTAAGCGCAAACGTCAGTGAAGCCTCACTCGTCGGTGGCTGCTCTAGCTGGCAGGAACAGGAAGCTAAACAAACAAATATAGATCAAGAGATATATCAAAATGCGATATTGTGGCAATACCAAATGCATGATGTGCAAATCCAAATGAGGTCCCTCAAAGATCCATAATCTATGCAAGATTACAGTTTAGTTCTCGACCAATATAAAATTACTGTTTAGTCCCTGAGACTTGGTAAGTTACAAAATGGTCCTCAAAATATTCCAAATCTAGTACTAAGTCCATAGTACTACAATATTCATAAATAAATCCTCAAGGTCTCAAAGATATGTAATTAGACTCTCTAATTACACCAAATTGCATTTAACTCCCTAAATGCACAATATCACTTTTGGCCCTTCAAAGACAAATTATCCAAATGGTCCAACTTTCGATTCAACTGATAGAAATCGATTACAATCACCCACATTGGTCAATATCGACCTCCTAAGCATGAATATATTATCCTTTTCAAGAATCAAACAACAAATCATCAAGAAATCTCAAAATCAAATTCGAATTTCTTGAGCCCATTAAAATAAATCATCAAATCACTACACCCAACTCAAATCCAAGTGTTTATAACTCCTATCCATCAAGATACAACATGCACAACTCCAAATCTAACAAGAAATCCATCAAAATTCGAAACCCTAGCTCAAGAACAACCCATTTCGTTCAAACACAAAAACCTCCAAAACAGAACTTAGATCCTTGCATTTTGGACCTCTAATAACCATAATCAACCAACAAACAATTTCTATAGCAACAGAAAATGGAAAACCAAACTAAAATCCCAATCTCGTTCAAGAATGGGTGAATGTGATGCAAGAACAATAAAAAAATAGATTAATGAGTGTTCTTACCTCAAGAATCCAAGTAAAAGCAACGAGAAATGATGGAGGATGAAGAGAAATCAATTTGAGAGAGTTTTGGTAGGTGAGAGTGAGTAATGGCCGAATGATGGGCGGATGGGGGTATTTATAACCCTTCAGCATTAAACGCTGTGCTGTACCAAAATCGCTCAGAAAAGAGCATTCTACGAGCATAACATCCCTTTCTACGCACGCAGTACGCCTCTTACGTACGTTGTTGAATGTACAATGCGTCCCACAGCTCGTGCCCAAATCCAAATTTAAAACTCTCAACCTAGATCTATGATCAACATGCATAACACGGATACTACGTGCGTAGCACAGTACTACATGCATTATACTTGATCGATGCGTGTAGACGAATTAACGGAATGACCCTCCAATGAAAAACGCCTCTTATGTGAGTAAGGGAACTGTAATGCGCATAGTAAGCCTTTAGCTTGCTTTACACACACAACATTCCACTTCTAATGCATTCCAAACTTAGGATCATTAACACCAGTTATCCTGAGATCGATCAAACACCAATACTCACCAAATTAGTGTACAAACTAACTCTGGACATCCCGATTCACTAAAGAATCAAACGAAATGCTACAGGACTCTTATCGAAATAGGCAGGGTATTACATAGTATGTATGTTTAGTAGATGATCCATTCTGGGTTACTTGTGGGTATATGTCTGTATATAAATATTTTGATTAAATTGATTTACTTATAAGTATTTTCTTAGTAATTTGACGTACTTATGTTTTATTCATTTAGTAGTATTATCATTGAAATCATGTTTGTAAAATGAAATTTTTTATTTATTGTTGGTCGAATAATGGTTTGGCTTAAGATTTTGGGTAGATGTTCTGATTGTCCGAGGTTTGTGCGGGATGAGCCAGACCTCTGATTCGGTTCGCCTCATACGCCGATCATGATCTGGTCTTGGGTAGTGACAAAGGTGGTATTAGAGCCCTAGGTTTTGTAACTCTGGGTCATTTGTGGATCTTAGGTATTTTGATCGAGTGAGTCTGATTTGCCTCTCTCTTTCTAAGTATTCCTTTGGTATTGTGGCAACTGTCAACATTTTGATCTCTGCATACACATTATGTTTGTCTGTTACATTCATAGTTATGGATTAACGTTGTGAGCCGAAAGTCAGAGCCGCCAGAATTTTGCTGATAAGGATTCAAGTATTTCTCTAAGAGCGCATGATAAAGTTGTTTGAATGTGGTGGGCACGGTGATTCTCTAGGATCGGTTGGAGATCAGGTTATTATCAATTGATGATTGAGAGATAAATATTTATGAGATAACCTTCCAGACTAGATATGGTCATTGTAGGTGTCATGTAACGTCATCTAATTTTGCTCTATTGACATATATGGATTAGATAACTAAAGTATTAGGATGAATTGAGATCAATTTGTCAATGTGATGGATAATTATATTTATGAGTATTATGGGAATAGGAACAAAGCGATGGATATATTGATAATTTGGGGTTGATTAATGGGATTGAATTGAAGTTTTATGATATTAAGCAAAATGACGTAATAACATTGTCAGAGCATAAGAGAGTCTAATGATACCTTAGTACGACAAGTTTGAGGAATTAGTTGATGGGTATAATAACCTTGGATGATGAAATTTTGGGATTTGTGCGTGTTCACACATTATGATTTGATAGTGATTAAAATTGATATTGTTGACAAAGGAGTATGGATTTGTATGCACGAATGGGTCAAAGGCTGATATATGCATAAGATGCTTCATAGTAGAAGCACTAATATATATTTGAGGAATTGGCGGATAAGTCTGGTAATGATGGATTATAGATTTATGAGTTAGATTTGCATTATGTACCGAGGTTAAATTTGTTAGGGTTTTAGATTTCATTATATGAGTAAAATTCAATGTTAATACGAGTAAGACAGTGTTTGGAGTGCTAAGGATGTTGGAGTGCTAAGAGTATGGGTAATGGATCCTTTTACAAATTTATTTGTTGATGTGAAGAGAATATTTAATAATTAGTGTTTGGAAGTCGAACAGTTTAATGAAGGAATGGTATTGAGACATATTTCTTGATTCCATTAATTTTAAGGAAATTAGGTATATGATGAAGGTAGATTGATATTTGATATATATAGTAATGGAGGTTAACACTGGATATATTAGTGAAATAGCCTAAGGGTAAGAGTTGTATGTAATTATTGATTTGGTAATAAATTCATTTGGTGATTTCATTTGATTACAATGGTAAGTATCAACAGTAAGGTAACGAGATCGTTGGTGACGATTGTTGATATAATCATTTCGGTGGTTGAAAATTTTGTTTGAGATTAAACATTTATGATAAGGGATATCTAATGAATAGTGTATATGTGAAGATAATATGAAGTTACGAGCAAGACTTGAGGAATTAAGTTGAATTCGATTATGATTAAGTGAATTAATTTACGGGTCAATTTGATGGGACTTTGTGATTTCGACATATGATAGTTAATTTCTTTTGTTTGCTTATGTTATTTTCAGTTAGTAATGTTTGGATATGTTGTATTTCTTCGTAATCTCTATAGTTTGGGTTGGTATCCAATTGTGGTTTAGATCCAGATGACTTTGACAGATAATGTGTGGCTTTGGGATTTGATATTGTGTATCGGTAAATGTGAGGGTACTAATTGGATAAGATTTGAGTGATAATGTTTGAGATCATCGCCTGAGTTGTTGGTTAAGACCTAGCGCTATCACTTCAGTTGTCCTAGTAAATTCTGGCATCTTATGTCTCACTCCTTAGGGAATGTGTTCCCGATCCCTTCCATGTCTGGGTGTTGCAACCAGTTGATGTTAGGTTCGATTTGTCCTTGTTGGAGTGTCCATGTGAGCTATGAACTGGTAAGTTAAAAGACTCCAGAATGAGATGATCATGTCAGTGATTAACCTTTAGAGACTTTTAAGTGAGTATATTTTGCCTCTGCATTTACATCTTTCAGTATCTTCTGTCCTCGCTTCAGCATATTTTGTATTCTCTATGCATGTCTGCATATTTAGGATTGAACTATTTAGAGTGTTCGTATAATTTTAGCTTGTTTCTATTGATGATATGTTGAGGTTCTGGATCATATTCTGATTTGGAAAATCAAATCCTATTTTTGATATTAGGATATTAAAGTTTGATTTAATTGAGGAATTTGGGTTATATTAGTGTTGAGAGTATATTTGGGAGTATGTAACACCTCATTTAAATTTGATTTTTTGATTTGTTGATGATTAAAATTTGTGTATTTTAATCATTTGAGACTTGATTTGGATGTTCGATGATTAATATTTTGGAGTGAATTAAAATTCTTGGTGTTGATGCTATTTGAAAAAAAAAAAAGAGAGGGTGAGTTTCAGTTTGGTTATCCACTGGTTTGGTTAACTGGTTTAACCAATTTGGTTGAGTCTAGTGAGTTGGCTTGGTTAATTTTTTTGTGAAATAGTTTGGGTTTTGTGGGTGGTTGAAAATCCATTAGTGGGTTTTGTTGAGTTCTTTTTATGGACTGGTTTGTTTGTGTGGGCTGGTTCAATTTTGGATGGTTCGATTTTAGCTGGTTTGATTTTGGCTTGTTCGGCTTTGGCTGTTGCACTTCTTTTTTAATTCACCAACTCGATTCCTTTCTTTCCATCACTTCACTCCATGTCTTCTTCCTCACTCTCATTCACTCAAAACAGCCCCTCTCTCTCTCTCTGTCTATTTGGTTTCATTCAATTTCTTTGCATTAAATCAAGGTAAACTCTCTCATTCTTCTCTCTTCTTCCTTCATTTTCATGGAAAATCAATGGGGTTTGTTTGGGTTTGATGGGTGAGAAGTTTGGAGGTTAGGGTTCTGTAATATCCTGCCTGTTTCGGTTAGGGTTCCAGTAGCTCTTCGACCTAGCCGATGTGATCTTTTGGATAATTTGGAATGTAATTTAATCCGAGAATGTTCAAGATGATGGTAAGGAGTTTGACATGATGATTGATTATGTTTTGGAGTGAGTTAGGACCTTTGATAGTGGTTGTGTTCGATTGGACCGAATGGAAGAAGCAGAGGAAATTAATTTGGTAGATTTCAATCTCCACCAGTCGACTCATGAGTTGCGTAGTTGACCACCATGGTAGTCAACCCACCATTTGGGTAGTCGACTGGTGAGGAGCATGTTCCTGGGTAGTCGACTTATGGGTTTGGGTAGTCGACCCATGGGTCACAGATCTATATAAACCCCAACCCGAACCACTTCGGCCTTCGCTCCTTTTCACTCCAAATTCTCTCAAACTTGTCCGAATCACTTCCCCATTGTTTGCCCATCACTCCTCGATATATTTTGAGGTAAGATCAACTTCTCATTCATCTTATTTACTCATTTTGTTCTTGAATCAAGCATTTTTCATGTTTTGGGCTGAAATCCTCTAGGGTTCGAATTTTATTGTGATTATGAGTTAATGGATGCTTAATATTGTTAGATTAGACTATACTGAGGCTATAGGAACGTGATTTGAGCTTTGAATTAAGAGATTTGATGAGTTTTTAAGGGAGGTAGGCTTCAATTCGGGTTTCTTCAATTTTGAGGAAATATGTTATTATTTTGATGAAATTGAGGTTGGATTCATGTTCAGGAGGTTGATTATAGTCAATGTAGGAGTTTGGTTAGGTCGGATATTGATCAGAATGTGATTTTAATGTCTTGAGAAAATAACTTTATGTTAAGTTATTTTTGAAATTTCTGCAAAACGTAGCGATCGATTTGTATTTATAGGAACATGGGGCACTGATTTGTAATTTTGAGAAAGTTGGTGACTGAACTGTTATTTTGTGAGTTAAGGACTAATTTACTATTTCTGAGAGTTTGAGGACTAATTTAGATATTCTGACTACTTGGAGGATTAGTCAATATTTGAGGATACTTCAGGGACTAATTTGTAATTTGTCAATCTCAGGGACTAAATGATAATTTTTCAAAAGTCGAGGGACTTGATTGTAATTTTGCGTAAATTCCAGATTTTGGGTCGATAGTGGCAGATTCTCTTTTGAGTTAGACTTTCAGTGACCTCGAGGGTCAGCATTTGCATTCACATGTCTAGACTTGTTGCCGGTTCCAGAACTGGCAGTTCTGGTTTGTCAAATATAAGAACCGGAACCGAACCGTGGTTTTCACAGTTTAGTCCGGTTTCGGTTTGGTTCCGGTTCCAGTTTTGATCGCCGGTTCGGTTCCGGTTCGGTTTTCTGTTTTCTTTTTTTTTTTCAAAATTTTGTTTTAATTTGTTATTTTATCCCGTCATTTGGTTTGTAAATTTTGTTATATTCAATAATTAACTATAATACCAATAATACAATTTATTCTAAAGATTTTTTTAATAATTTTTAAACAAATTAACTATTCTATTAGTAATTACATCACATAATTTTAAACAAAATTAGAAAAAAAACTCATTAAATTTTATTAGATGCCCTCACTTGTGGCGGAAGAATACCGTGGTTACAATACTGAATTTAATTATATAATATAACTATACAACAATTAACAATACATGATAAATTAAAATATAAGTAAAAAAGAAAAAACTAAACTAACTCTCGTCGTTGGAGTCGAAAGTGTTTGTTGTGGAAGCGGTATCAAATAACTC
>CAODLS010111954.1:0-18141 GCA_948243855.1 Flueggea neowawraea | reverse complement strand
GACATTTAGAATAGTATTCCTTTTATCTCTACGGTTTTACTATCAAGTCACGCACTTGATGGCATAAAGAAGAATAAACTATTCATGGAGTTTTATCTTCATAAAACAATATTTCATAGAAATGAAATGCCTCTTTATTATTGAATAAACCGAAATAACAATGTTTACATGATTGGGTTAGGGCACAAAACTAACATGAATGACTACAAAAAACTGACATGTCCCATTAATATGAATTGACAGTGTTACAGTTAGGGATACTATAGGAACCTTTTGAAAACTCAGTGGTGCAATGAGAGTTTATGAATGATCTTATGGATGCTAATGTAATTGCACTTTTAATTATGACTACTATATTTTGTTGAGTTCGGTTTTGATGATGATGAATGCAAAATATCCATGAAAGAACTGCAAAGTTGCAGACTTGCTGATATTTGGTCAAACGCACGTTAAAGGTCAGCAATGCACATAGAAGAGCTTGAAAATGGCAACTACGTCTATTGCAAACGAATAAGTGAAATATAAGAGCACTTCCAGAAGAACAGTGAGTTGAGACATTGATCTACACACGTAGAAGATTTGCAACACATGTAGTCAGAGGTTCAGATTGATGAGGAAAATGTTAGTTGGCGAGCAAGGCACATAAGTGTTGCAGAGAAGGAATTTTTGATAAATCTATCTATGCACGTTTCCAATGAGCAACACATGTTAACGGGCTTCAGATGTAGACAAAGCCAATATGCTCATCGGAATTTGAGTTTGAAAATTCCTCGTACAAGGATGACCTCAAAATTAAAGTTGAGAATTTTGAGAATGTCAACACACAAAGGTGATGGAGGAATACACATTGATGAATATCTGGGAAAAAGCGCATATTCTGGAACAACGTATGTAGTTTAAGCCACAAAGCACACTGAATGATCAACGCACATAGATGGGGTATAAGGCACGTAGATGTCAATCCATTCAAGGTAGTGGCTATTAGAGTTATTGCAATGAACATAGACATGCTATAAAGACACACATAACTCATTTGGATCAAAGCACTACGCACGTTGATGGAATACAACGCACGTAGTAAAGGGTGACATCAATTAAATCAGAATTCTCTACTCTCTCACAACAGCTACTTCGAGGCTTCCAACTACTATTTTCTTAAGAGTAGCTCTAAATAAACGTCCCAGAGTAGAAGGAACATAAGAGAGTCATTTGATATACTTTGCTATTATTATTTCTCTATTCTCTAACTTTCCTACCCATTTGAGCTATTTACTTGCAATCTTATTTCTGGGTTGGTGTGAGCATAAATATGTCATATTCTTGGGTTGATTTTGTATCAAGCAAGGTTATTTGCTTGGGGTAGATATGTTTTCTTGTTGTGCCTTAGAAAACAAGAGTGGTTGTTGGTGAGCCTTAGAAAACTAGTGGGTAACGATTTTCTAGTTAAGCCAGCAAAAACTAGAGATCTGATTTACATGTTTTGTCCTGAAAGCAAGTGTTTTTGGTTTTTTAGTTGAGGCCGCAAAAACTAGAAAAATTGTTTTCTTGTTGAGCCCGCAAAAATAAAGTGTAATGGTTTGCTTGTTGATCCCGCAAAAAAAATGGTGTAAACAGTTTTCCTCCATCTGGAAGTGAGGAAGATAGTGGATTAAAATTCTCTAGTGAATCTAGAGGAGTGGATGTAGGTCAAGAGGACCAAACCACTATAAATCGGATTTGTGCTATCTTTCCTTACTCTCTCTTATTTGCTTTGCATTTGCATTAAATCTATACTGTTGTGTGTGGATTTAATATTTGGTTTTGAGTTGCTTCCGCATTTAACTTTGATTTTAGTTTGAAAGAACTTTGTTAATTGTCTTATTTTGCAAAAGATTTCAATAAAGTTTTTAACTTGCTAAAAATCTAATTCAACCCCCTCTTGGATTGCCATTATACATTGGGACCATAACTCACAATTGGTATCAGAGCTTGTGCTATTCATATATTTCATTTTGTCTTAACATCCAAAGAGTTAAAGATTTCAAAAATGCAATTCATGAATGGTATTTCTAGATATTAAAGTTTGGTAATTAATAGAGCTTCTTTCTTTGATGGTAGTGATTATATCTATTAGAAAATAAGAATGAGAGTAATTCTACAATCAGAAAACGTGGATATATGGGATGTTGTTGAGGAATGTCCATTTGTGCCAACTAAGCTTGTAGATGGAAGAATGGTAAAGAAGCCTAAAGATGAATGAAATGATAATGACAAAAGGTGTATCTCTTACAACCACAACTATGCACATTCTCAACTGTTCCTTGAGCAAATCTTAGTTCAACAAGGTTCAACAATGCTCTACTGCTAAAGAAATTTTTCAAACTTTAGAGGTTGCTTATGAGAGAACAAGCCAAGTCAAAGAAAATCAGGTTTCTTTTCTTGTGCATAAATATGAGCTGTTCAAGATTGAGGAAGATGAATCCATTCAAAAAATGTTTGATCAATACAGTGACATCCTTAATGGGTTAAATCTCAAAAAAATTATATACAAATTCTGAGTTTGTGAGGAAAATTTTGTGGTCTTTACCTAAATCATGAGCTTCCAAGAAAGATGTCATCCTAGAAGCCAAAGATTTAAATTCATTGCCTTTGGAGGAGTTACTTGGTTCCTTACTCACATATAAAATGATTATGGAAGAAGATGTAGAGAAGGGAGGCAAAAAGAAGAAGAAGAAAGACTTATGTATTGCATTCAATGCATCAAAATACATTGAAAGCTCAAGTGAAGATGAGGATGAAGAAGAATACCTTGAAGATGTAAAATACCTCAAAAAGAAATTCCAAAAATTTCTCAACAAAGAAAGAGAGGAAAAGAAAGAAAGCAAGAGAAAGAGCAAACTCATTTGCTATGAATGTCATGAACTAGGTCATGTCAAACCGGACTGCGCTTATTTGAAGAAGCATAGCAAAAGGAGGAAAAGAGATTCCTTAATGATGATTCAAGTTCCAGTGATGATGATGAAGTTGGAGGAATATGCTTGATAGCCCATAAAAATGCGGTACCCTTTCCTTAACTCAAACTCGTTTTTGATTTTTTTGTAGATATATTACAATAGGTATTCTTTCATATTTGAGCCGTGTGCATCACATGTTTTTTAATTATCACACATAAAGTTTTTATTTTTCAAAGAGGGAGATAAATTGTTTTGAAACAAAAATGGGGAGTTTCAATTTGAAAATCATTTCTTTGATAAATTCATTTGCTTAGGGTGAGCTATATTTGTGCTTATTGATTCCTTTGTTTGATTAGGAAGAATGTTAATTTTTTCATGACCTTTTTGATAATACAAAAAGGGGGAGAAGTGTACATGATTTGTTGAGAGAAGTGTTCATAATTTTTTTAAGTGCTTTGTCATTTGATATCATTTTGCTTTGAACATCATATATTATTGTGGAACTAGCCAAGTGACAAGGAGTGAAATCCTTGTTCATATTGTTTGTTAGTGATGAATAGATGTTCAAATTGATGTATGTTTTGTCATCATCATCAAAAAGGGGGAGATTGTTGAGTTCGGTTATGATGATGATGAATGCAAAACATCCATGAAAGAAGTGCAAAGTTACAGACTTGCTGATATTTGGCTATAACACACGTTAAAGGTCATCAACGCACATATAAGAGTTTCAAAATGGCAACTACGTCTGTCGCAAATGAATAAGGCGCGTAGAAGAGCACTTCCAGAAGAACAGTGAGTTGAGACATTGGTCTACGCACCTAGAAGATTTGCAACGCACGTAGTTGGAAGTTCAGATTGATGAGAAAAATGTTAGTTGGCGAGCAAGGCACATATATAGTGCAGAGAAGGCATTTTTGATAAATCTATCTACGCAAGTTTCCAATGAGCAATGGACGTTAACAAGCTCAGATGTAGACAAAGCCAATGCACTCCTCGAGATTCGAATTTGAATATTCGTCATGCAAGGATGACGTCAGAATTAAAGTTGAGAATTTTGAGAACGTCAAGGCACGCAGATAGAGGTGTTACCGGTTCTGGAACTGACAGTTCTGATTTGTGAAATGTGAGAATCGGAACCAAACCGTGGTTTCAACGGTTTGGTCCGATTTCGGTTCGATTTGGCTTTGGTTTCAGTTTTGACCGATTTTAACCGGTTCAACTGCCGATTCGGTTCCCTCTTTTTTTTTTTCGAAATTTTGTTTTTAATCCGTTATTTTATTCCGTCAAATTTTTTCCGGTTTGTAAATTTTGTTATATTTAATAGTTAACTATATTACCAATAATACATTGTATTCCAAAGATTTTTGTTAATAATTTTCAAACAAATTAACTATTCTACTAGTAATTACATCACATAATTTTAAACAAAATTAGAAAAAAAAACTCATTAACTTTTATTAGATGCCTCACTTTGTTGGACCAAGGGTGGTCAACATTGAGATTTCTCTAAGTTTTGATGGTGAACAAACTGCAGAATTTGATCTGAGGAAGATTCACGTACGTGTGTGCATGTAACGTACATCGATATAGTCTCAAGTACGTGAGTTCGACCGTGAACTGAAACAGAAGCTACTGAAAGTTGGGAGAAGTGATCACACGTACGTTAGATAATGTTCATGTACATCAGAGAATGTCACGTACGTGAGAGGTATCCAAAGTACGTGAATTATGAACATAATTAAAGCGGAAAAGCTATGCTCAATGTACGTGTACGTACTTATCACGTACGTGTGATGAACATCAAGTTAGGTAACGTACGTAAGATTTATGTCACGTACGTAAGAAGACTCTGATAGTGTATTAAATGCGTCTCATTTAATACCACAACGGCTACATTACACCCATAACGGTCTGAAATCAAGAGAGAAGTATAAATACATGCTTGGGAGGCCAGAAACATACAACAAAATATCTTGGCATTGAATTCTTATAACTACCAAGCATCAAAGCATTGAATTTCTCATTTATTGATACAAGTGTATTTATTCTTCAATTTCATTCTTCATTTGCTTGTATCACTAGCTTTTAATCTGTTGGTGAGTGTTTGTAAACACTTTTAAAAGAGTGATTGTGAGAGGGATCAAGGGTAGATCCTTAGGTTGGTTTTTGTTCTTGAACCGGAATCAAGAAACTTGTAAAAGTTCTCACTTAGCTAGAAAGTGAAGTTGTAATCTTTTAGACGATTGATAGTGAAAATCCTAAGTGGTGATACTTAGGTAGTGGATGTAGGCATCGAGTTGGCCGAACCACTATAAGTTCTCGGTATTCTTTCATTTATCGCACTCATTCTCGGAGAAAATTCAAAGCTTTTATTATCATATTATTCAACCCCCATTCTAGTGTAATTATCGACTCTACAATTGGTATCAGATATTGGGCTCTTATTTGAAGCAGCTTAACATCCAAAGAGTCAAAGATTCGGGATGGCTTTGAATATTGGAACGCATGTTGAAAGTTATGCAGTAAATGGTCCTCCATTATTTGAATATTGGAAAGTGAAGTTATAATCTTTGAGAAGATTGATAGTGAAAATCCTAAGTGGTGATACGTAGGTAGTGGATGTAGGCATCGAGTTGAATGTTCTTTCATTTATCGCACTCATTCTTGGAGAAAATTCAAAGCTTCTATTATCACACTATTCAAGCCCCCTTCTAGTGTGATTATCGACTCTACAATGATGGATGGAATTGGTCTTGAGTCATTTGAAGTGCCCTCGACCAATCATCAACACAAACTTGGGTTTCCAACGTCTTAGGAGCCAATCTCAATCTCTTAGCATCTAAAATATTACCTCCACTACTAAACGTTTGCTCAACTGCTACGGTAGAGGCGGAGACTGCTAGTACTTGGAGTGTAACATTCGAGGCTGTAGGAAATATCATATTGTATTGCTTTCAAAAATCTAAAATCTAAAAATCACCACCAACCTAAAAAACAGTGGTTAGATAAACTTCAAACTCGTTGTGAGAGCTTGAAACACTCCTTGGTTTCTTTCGCCTATCTGCTATCAATTTGGATCCTACAAACAATGAAGAGGAGGTAGGGATAGGCGGAAGTGAGGACGAATCTGATTCCTCATTTGGACAAGAAATAGAAAAAAAGATTCTAATGATGCATTTATCAAAAGTCTAACTCTAGTAACAATTTGTAAAACACTAATATCATTTTCATTTTTTAATTCTAACAATGAATAATAAGTTTCCAAAATATCTTTCAAAAAATCAAATTTGTTGTTAACCCTATGATCAAAAATAAATTCAACAAGATAAATATCAAGAATAAATTTAAAATAATTTAACCATTTCAATTTCATTTGGAGGACGAAATCTTTAATTTCTACAATCTATATGCTAAAACTCTCTTTTGCAAAATAAAGTTCTCATCAATCCAATGACATGTAATGCCCATATATGAATGTGTCAAAGTATGATCACTCCAAATATCGAAACAAATAGAAACATGTATAGCATTTGATTGAAAATAATTTATTAAATCTTTTTTTTTTATTTTTATACAACTAACCAAATGTCTATTAATTGGTTTAAAAACCGGTTGACAATGTTCTTTAATCTATTTATTAAATCCTAATTTTTTAGCAAAACTAAATGATAAATGATCAACAACAACCATTTGAGCAAAATCCATACTAGATTCATTATGATTATAATGAAATAAACTAGGTTGAGAGGAAGAAGAAGCAAACCTGGTTAGTTGTGTTTGTCCTCTCGCCACTCCCACTTTTCCGGATGCATTTTTATTATATGCTTTTGAAATGTTCCATAGCCCTCTCCATGCTTGAACGAGTATTCCTTCGGACAATAATTACAAAAAAACTTTAATTTTTTATCACCACTAGAAATTTTCTTAAAATGAGTTTTAAAAATATCGAAACTAGAAACTTTTCCTTTCGCTCCCCCCATATCTCATTGGTAGGAATTGGTTGAGTTTGACTCTCTTGAGTTCCAATATTTTCAATTTCAAAACTTTCAAAATTTCTATTTCCAATAAAATTTTTCATTGATGCAAATATTAATTAAATGTAATAAAATAACAAAATAACTAAATTAAACTATAGTAAAAAGTGGAAGGAATTTGAAAAAATTTAATTGCAAAAAATAACTTTGAGAATATAGAAAATGTAATTGTAATAATAAAATATATAAATAATTAATAAAAGCAATTTAGAGCAAAATGAATTTTGAGAGAGTGAGAATGTAGAAGAGATTGAGATTGAGAGAGAATGAATGGTGTAAAATTGGTAGAATAGGTGGGGGTATTTATAGAGTTGAAAAAAAGGAAAAAAAAAAGGGAAATGACCGTTGGAACTGAAGGTTCAAACTGCTAGAAACCATTGGTTTCCAACGGTTATATGGCGGTTCGAACAGTTTTTGGAGATGTCGAATCGGAACTTGAACCGCAACCTTTCGATTTTGGTCGGCCGGTTTCGGTTCCAGTTTTGACCGATTGACATGTCCAGTTCCGATTTGGTTCGTTGGTTTTGGTTTGAAAATAACATTTCTACACTTGAGAAAGATGTGACATGAACGAGAATACAAGCAAAGGAATGTTCTTGAGGACATATACCAAATGAATGACTCGGGAGGACTCCAAAGTTTCCCTGAATTTCATAAAGAAACTGAGCTCAAGTATGATAAGTAATGGGGTCGGTCTAGCAGACACTTCGAGAAGGAGCACCGGGGTACAATCAAATAACCCAAGTAGCTAACTCAAAGACGTTGACTGACACATAAAGGAAACTCCAATAAGTCAAGCTCGAGGAATACAAAATATGGCCACTAGAAAGAACCGTGCACGTCAATTTACGTAAGAGGCATCCCTTAGAACGTGATGTTTGACAGAATGTGGAAAGTTAACCCATGATGGACTGATACTTCAGAACATGAAGAACCAGTGGTGGAACGACAAGGTGGGTGACATCAACGGTGCCCAATCTTGCCGTTGTAAAAACCCTTGAGGGGGTTATTGCCACTCACTAGGGAATGGGAGCTTGTTGGAGAATTTCGGTCTAAGCTTTGGATAGCTTTTGTATAACGGAAGCGACTTGAAAAGTAAGAGCGAAATCGACAAAAATATTTATAGTGGTTCGACCAACCATGTCTACATCCATTACCTAAGTCTCATTTAGGTTTTTCACTATCGATAATTGATTGTGGCTCAATCCAACAAGGCTAATACACGAGATTGATTTCGGCTCAACACCTCTAAGGCCAAAAATGTTGTTTTCTATAGGTTCATAACAAACCTCTCTCAATGTTGTTTTATAATTAGGTTTACAACAAACCTCTACAATGTTGTTTTCTATAGGCTTACAACAAACCTAACTCACACTCTCAAAGTGTATACAATTGGTTTACAATCAATGAAGCTCTATGCTAGAGTTGAATATTTGAGATTGAAGGTTGAACTTTGATCTCTATCTTGAATTGATGTTTTTCTTGATGGAAATTGATAGGAAGCTTGGCTCTATAATTTCTGATATTGTCCAACGTGTTTTTGGTCTTCTCTTGATGTATTTATAGCCCTTTGAATCAATATGACCGTTGCTTTGAAGAATATAGTCGTTGAAGTGCATTTAATGTTGCCTGCTGCTGTCTGTGTCATTCTCACGTACGTCACATTAAACTTACGTACGTTACCTGAGATTTTTTGTAGCTCACGTACGTGACAATACATCTTACACACATTGATCATCTTTGAGCAAGCTTTGCGTACGTGAAACTATATCTTACGTATGTGAATGACAACACACGTATGTGAACTTCTTCTTTACGTGAAACATGATTTAGAGGGTTCCAGTGGTTTCTGCTTGTCTTCAGACCCTATCTCACGTACATGATACGTTGCTTAGCGTACGTGAGATGCTTCTGTGACTTGGTTTCACAAATCCAAGCTTTTCAACGTGTTTCTCTTCAACTCAAACGTTTTGCTCTTCATTAAAACCTTTTGCTCATCATCAAAACACATAAGGAACTTATTGTTGATCACCCATGATCCAACAGATCTAGCCCTACCCCGTAAGAAAAGAAGATTGAGATGTTGTTTGTCTTTTTTTTTTTTTCAAAACAGAAAGCACGAAATAGAGGTGCAATTGTCATAAATTATGTGAGGTGTCATTGAGAGATTGGTGAGTTATGCAAGTGAAGTGAATGTGTCATATAGTTAGAGATGACAATTGATACCCTACTGTCAGGTACCAACCCTATCTGTATTCAATCAATGCGAGTATTACCCGTATTTTATTGTGCGGGTATGGATATAGCCTTACTCTACTTGTACTCGTACTCACTGGGTAATACCCATACTCGCACCCATACTCATATGTACATAATATACTATATAGTATACATATTATATAGATACAATATATATCATATATATCATATATATATTATCATTATTATAACAAATTAATGCTAAAGTATTATCACTACTCTAAGGCATTACAACTCTAAATTAATATAATGACTACTATAATATTAGATAATGATTATTATATGTTGACACTAGCATTATACCTGCACGATGTGCATATTAATTTCATAAGATAATTAATTTTTTATGTTAAAATATAATTAAGAAAATTAATTGTTTAAAATTATTTTTGACAAAAATATGATGAATGAAAATTATAGATTGGTTAATCAATATCAATATTTAAGTTAGGGAGTTTCTCTAAGTTTTCGATAAATAATTTCGTAGTTGATTAACATGTGATTTTTACCTATTCCTATATTATATATTGATTGTTTAATTTATTATAAATAAACATGTTGATTGTTATGCCTAAATCTGATTTCTATATCTCAAAAATATTAAATAATTTAATTATTATTTATAAGAATTTTTTAAAATATAACTAAGTATTAGATCTTTTTCTTAGTTAGATAATATTCTCAAATGGACATTTTCTTTTCAAGAATTTGTGTTGGGCCATCTCTTATATATTTATTAATCTCTTAACTATATTTTTCTAATTAAATGGTTTACTTTTTAGATTTATTGAGTTTTATTTGCTCATACGTTTTTAATTTGTAGATGTTTTTCATATTCCGAACTTATTTGACTTGACAACATTTTTACTTTTAAAATTTTAACTCTTATTCTACACACATCAACAATTTACTTAAAGAACATTTAAACAAAAACTATTATTTTATTACTAAAAACTCTTATTTCATCATATATTATTATTTGATGCCTATATTATTAATTAATTTAGTTTAATAAGAAGTTGAAAATATAAGTAAATGTGTGATACAATAGCGAATCAAGTGCAATAGTTAAGTCATTGTGTTTCTATTGGATTTTTTATGTATAAAAACATTCGAGATTAAATTTTAGATATTCGTATTATATTATATATCTTTAATATTATTGTTGCTTTTGTATTTTTCTTATGTTATTGTTTTTTAAGTTAACTATGTATACATATACAACAGGTAAACAAGAACCCTGCGTATAAGCAATACCCTATAGGTAGGTATGAACTACCCACATAGATGCAAATAAGATATGTATAAAGAGTATGAACTACATGTATGAATAAGGATATTAATATATCCTACATATTGCCATTCCTACGCACAATTGTTTCATTAGTTCTTGATGAGACACGAGAAAACGGTCTATTAAAATACACTTAATGTCAAGAATGTAACAGAAACGTTACATTCTTCATTAAGGAGATGCGTTACAAAGTATTAATTTCTTAAGTCGTCACTCTATAAATAGACATCAGTATCAACATCGAAGGGTATGCTCTACTCTCCACGCACAATTACATTATGTCAAAATCTCTACTGACTTGAGCGTCGGAGACTTCTCCTGGGAGCATCCAAACTTCATCGTTTTTTGTGTGTTTTCAAGTCTCGATGTGACGTTCACAATTCCTGAGTATTCATGTATTCATTACTATTGTTTTTCATTTTCCAAGGCAACAACATTTGATGCCGTCTGTGGGAAAATCTTAAACAAAAGACCTTGCTCGACGACGTTTGTGAAGTTCACCAGCAACCACCTACTCATTCACCATGGTACAAACGCCTTCAGGCCAAGCTAGACATCTAGAGGAGGATGCAAGGAGAGTAGGTGTTGGAGTGGGAACCTCGGGAACGACCATCCCCATCGTTCCACTCGTTAACTACGAGGCGCTAAGGAGACAAAACGAGGAAAACCAAAAAGCATTGGGCGAGATGGCAACCTTGCTTCAACAGTTCTTTCCTAAGGCATAAATTCCACCCACGTTGCGCGCTTACGCCCAAAGTGCCAATAGTGGAGGAGTACTAGAAAGACATGACGCTCGACAACGAAGTCATCGTCAACCTACACAAGTTCCTGAGCAACTGAATCCTCCACCTCACTAAGAGCCCTTCAACTATCCTATCCCTAAACCTCGAGCCAAGCTTAGAAAAGACAGTTATCCTGAAAAGGTGGAAAGTACCTACAAAGGAGAACATAGGGTTCCTCCGAAGAAGGCTGAAGTGCAGCTCATTCCTCGATGAATATTCGGAAGAAGGTGGACATAAGGAAGATGATTGAGGAGGTTCTCGAGCAAAAGAAGCTGCTTCCCGTAGAGGACGAGCAATAGAGAGCCAATGTGCCATTCACCAAGGAGTTCATAGGAAAACCACTTTCCCTGAAGTTTAAGATCCCTCAACTGCCAACTTTCTCCAGAAAAGAGGACCTGCACGAGCACATCCAAAATTACGAGGCCATCATGATGCTACACAGATGAGAGGATGCCATCATGTGCCGCACATTCCAAAAAACATTGAAGGACCATACACGTTCCTAGTTCAATGGGTTGAAGGAGGCGTCACTCTCCTGCCTTGAGCAATCCAGGAAGGAGTTCATTAACGCCTTCATCATCAACATCAATAGGATAAAATATGATACGTACTTGCTGAGAATTAGGCAGAATGAGAAGGAGACTCTTCGACAGTACGTAGATAGATTCAAGAATGTAACTTTCGAGGTTCATGATTTGCAACCAAGCGTGACAGTAGCAGCAATGTTGCTGGGGATGCTAGTGGTGCAACTACAAGAGTCGATGTCTCTGGATCAACCAAAGACATTGTCCGACCTCTTTGTGTGTGCTAATAAATACATTCTGCAGGCCGAAATACTGAAGCATTAAGAGGGGAGCCAAACACAAGGAATGACACTTAAAGAGGATGCTAAACATGAGATGAACTAAGCATGCCGCTACTTGAAATATTGATTGTTGAGTGTATTTCTGATGGTGATAAGAAGTTAAACTCTTTAATTTTTGTTATATTTCTCAGGCGTAACTTGTTATTCTGAATAAATAACATGTCTTCTTTTCTAAGTGAATGATATCTTTCGTAAGTAAATAACATGTTGAGGTAAGCCAAGTGCTTAGCCGCGCACAATGAAAAGAGTCTGCAAGAAACCAAGCTCATGTAGTCAAAAGTGCTAGAGTATGGGGCAAGTCCGAGCATGAACTCCTTACCATAAATGCATAACGAACCGTCTTGAAACCGCCAAAACGTAGCATGAGTAGATAAGCTTGCGAGAAATCAGGCTCTCACCATCTACACGTGCGGTAAAGAATGAGATGTTGCTAAAGCTGTGTGAGTAGAAAGGATTGTTACAACTCAAGTCCTCACTAAGAGCATGAGGCAAAAAACTAAACCGTGAGTAGAAAAGCTTGCGAGTAATCGGGCTCTCACGTGATGAATACGCAAATTGAGTAGAAAAACTTGTGAGAAATCGAGCTCTCACTACATGATGAAAATATAAACTGCGATGTGGAAATGTAGCATGGAGCATGAAGCTTGTGGGAAATCGAGCACTCATTGTAGCACACACGCAGTGAAAATTTGAACATCGCACAAGTGTGGCAAATGAAACACCAAGTGGAGTTGTCATGAATGCAAAGTCTGACAAGTGAAACTCTAAGTGGTGTTGTCATGAATGCAACGTCTGACAAGTGAAACCCCAAGTGGCGACGGGTGGCAAGTGAAACCCCAAGTGGTGTTGTCATGAACATACACGATAATTTGTCTATTTCGTCTTCAGATATGATAAACTCCCTGAGGAGATAACGAACTTTGAAGAGGATATGAACTTTACAATGAGTTGAACTCTACTGAGGAGGAGCTGAACTTCGTTGAATAGGAGATGAACTCTATTGAGGACGAGGTGAACTTCGTTGAGAAGGAGATTAACTCCGCTGAGGAGGAAGATAACTTTGCTAAGGAGGAGGTGAACTCTGCTGAGAAAGAGATGAACTTTGCTGAGGAGGAGGTGAACCTTGTTGAGGAAGAAGTGAACTCCACTAATGAGGAGATGTTGAATTTTGCAAGGTGGACTGAAGATGATGACCTCTGAAAAGTTGAGTGAAGAAGATGAACTCTACAAGGTCGAATGGAGATGTTGAATTCCACGAGATGGAGTATAGATGATGAACACCCACTGATGGTGAGGGTGATGAATATTGTGTTTCCTGAACGCCAACAAGCGGTGGGGGTGAAGTTCTCCAAATATGCTTACTGAACACTCACATGATGGTGGGGGTGGTGAAGTCCTAAACACCCACTGGTAGTGGGAATGATGAGTGAATGTGCTTCCTAAACACCTACTGGTTGTAGGAGTGATGTATAAAGTGCTTCCTGAATGCCCACTGGTGGTAAGGGTGATGAATAATGTGATGAAAATGGTGGAATCCTTGAAATGGAGTGGAGATGATGAACTATGTGACGAGAGTTGGAAAACTTTGTAAGGCAAGTTGGTGAAGCTCTGTGAGTTGGTGCAAATTTTTCGAGTTAATGAACACCGTGAGGCGAGTTGGTGAATTAGGCAAGTTTGCAAACTCCGTGAGGCAGTGCAAGGGATGAACTCTACGAGTTGGATAAGGACATGTTAGGAACGGAAAAAGTCGAACAGTTTCAAAGAGAGTCTTAAAAAAAGAAAGAATAATAAAAAAAGAAAAACTGAAGTGAAGTAAAAAAAAAATTGTAGCATGGTTAAAAACGGCTTGTAGCACGCGGGAAGAGCAACACCAGGAGATCATGCAATCAAGTGTACAATCATTTGTCCTTGGAGATGAAACGACAAAGTCGTCCACATTGGGATGGCGTGCGAGCTTCGGAGTGAGTGACAAGGCGTGGGCTCCATCACGGTCGTCTCGTTTGGTTTGGCACAAGTCGCAAACGGCGTGCCGTTGAGACTGCGGACTCTGTCGTCTGGTACAAGTCACTAACGGACATCTTTGAAGCGATGAACTCTGTCGTCTAGCACATGGTGAACAGCCCGGCTCAATGTCCACCACAGTCCACGTACAATCGCCAGCTCTACTCCACAAACGACTTGACGTTGGGTCTTTCTCTTTAGCAATCACGATCAACGCCGCTTGCAATCCACACGGTTCTCATCAACACCGCCGCAGCCACCAATAGACTCCTGTCGTCGTGGAAGTCCACTCGACCATCAGTCACCTCCCTTTGCAACTCAGCTACCATCGCCGCCTAGAGCCAGCAACGCCGACACCAGCATGGCTCATCTGAAACTGCAGTTGTAAAAGAAAAGAAGACATACAAGAACGGAGAGGAAACAACATGCAATAATAATAAAAAAAAAAAGAAGAGAAGGCAAGAATAAATAAAAAGAAAGGAACCAACAGAGAATGACGAAGAGGGACTGAAGCAGCAGCAAAAAAAAAATGGGAGCAAAAATCATGTAATATATTGCTAGGGTTTCAAAGAGGAGGATTAGGAAGGAAAACCAATCTGGAAAATTCAGAATTAATGAGGCAAGAAAAGGAAGCAAATCCTAAATTCCCATGAGCAGAAATCAAGCCGGGAATGTGTACAATTAGGAAGATAACTGATTTGGAAGCAAAAATGGGGGGAAAGAGAGTCAAAATCGGAAGAAAAGACAAAGGAAAAAAGACACGGAAAATGGGCAACTAAAAGGGCTCCAGAAAGTTGAAATAGCCAATAGACAAATGCAGCGGGCCTCAGAAGGATGAAAAGCCCACTTAACAGGAAAGCAACCTTAACGGGCCCAATTGGGTGGAGGCCCAACATGTAACTTGAAAGTCCAATATCAGATTCAAAAAATTATGACAACAGTAAATTGCTCCTTGGTTGTTGCGATAATTTTAGAAAGGTCCCACTTAGAATATTTGGAATAGGCACGCTTCACATTTGCAAGAGAATATTATACTCTTATTTTCGGAAAACCTAAAAAAAAGAGTAGGGTGTAATTGATGAGACATGAGAAAACAGTCTATTAAAATACATTTAATGCCAAGAATGTAAAAGAAGAGTTACAAATTTCATTAAGGAGAAGCGTTACAAAATATTAATTCCTCAAGTCATGACTCTATAAATAGACATCAGTATCAACATCGAAGTGTATACTCTACTCTCCACACATACTTACACTCTGCCAAAATCTCTACTGACTTAAACGTCAGAGACTTCCCGGGGAGCATCCTGACTTTATCATTTTTTGTGTGTTTTCAGGTATTGAGCCGACGTTCACAATTCCTGAGTATTCAAGTATTCATTACTATTGTTGTTAATTTTTCGAGATAACAACAATTTTTTTTTTCAACGAAGGTCTAGCCCAATAAGAATTATTTACAAGTAAATCTTGGTGAAGCTAGTTTTCTATTTTTAAAATAACACATGGAAAAATAAGGACCGGGTAGTTATCAGTGACAATTGACAAATTTAGATTAATGTAAAGAATAAAGGTTTGATTAATTTAATTAAAGAGTTTAATTGCCAAATAAAAATATAAAGGAATTGAAAAAAATAAAATATAAAAGATTTAGGTTTGATTAACTTCATTTAAATACAAGTTTTAATTTTTTTTCCTTTAAAAACTTTAACTTTAAAGAGATTTAAAATATTTTATTTAATATAATAAACAACAATTTTAGACATTAAAAATATAATTTATAGTTTTCTCGATAATATACCTTTTAAAATTTGAACTTTTCTCAAAAAGAAAAAAAATCAATTAATTAAAATTTGAACTCTAATACAAATCTAATCTAAAATAATTAGAAGTCAAATGTAAAATTAGTTAACAATCCACCCTATTATTGAATTTTCTGGTTCCACCAATGTGAAAAGTTACAAGCGAGTATGGTGCACAAAGAGCGACGTAGATAACTGGCCGGGACGTGGAAGCTAGAGTTGAGAAAAATTTCCACTAAAGCGGTTTTTCTACCCTACTATAAATAAGAAAGAAGAAAATAGAGTAAGGAATTGCATTCCAGATATTCGATTTGTTATTATCTTTATTTACCCTTCACATTTATATTTCCTTTGCAACTTAGGTGTAGTTCTAGCAGTAGCTAATTTCAACAACCTGGCTAGATTGGGTTGGTTGTTTACAAGTTGTTTGGCGAGCCTTAAGTCCTCTCATGCTTCGAGCGTAAGTTTTTTTATTCCTTTGTCACTCTTTATTTATGTATTTGATTGGTTAGTTGTGTGGCGATTATTCTCCTATACCTCAGGCATATACTTTTGGATATGTCTTATATTTGTACTTATTTTCTTTATAAATATATAAAAATCATCATTGAGGGTCTTTTCACTATTTTTCTACAGTTTATTTTCTCTCGTTTTAAAGTTTTAAACTGCTAGTCATTACTTAATTCATATCCAATGCTACGCGGTCGATCACATTTACTCATTCAACCCTAGTTATCGCACCCCGAATATTTCTCGTGAAAATTCCTGAACTAATCTATAACAAACTTTTCTTTTCTCTCAACGAGCTTTTTCTAAAATTCTCTCTATTGAAATTTGATAGCCAAGCTAGAAACTTTAGCAATCTTTGTAGATCAACTTTTCTTCTTTTATTTTCTTTTAATTCACTCTTTCTTTGTTATTTCTCCTAATAATTGGCCTCTAATGCAGTGTGCTTTGTTCTTATAGCATATTGTTTTCTCCCCTGTGGAGTTTTTATACTTTCCTTTATGTGTTGAGTTAATTTTTTGTGGACCATCATAATATTTTTTTTTCAGGGAAAACCCATATAAATACATTTATTTTAAATTAGAAGTGCACAAATGACAGTGGAAAAGCAACATAAAACTAGAAGAAATTACACAAATGTCTCCTCTAAGTCTTGACATTATACAAATATACGCTTGTTGATTATACTAACCATATAAATAGTTATTAGTCACATTGGCATGTGTTACTGTTGATAATCAGAGAGGTAATATGATTTTTTTAAAAAATTAAGGATGTAATAACAGAGTATGATAAACATCGGGAATGTTCTTAAAATAACAGTAACCGGCTCCATGTGTACCACCCGTGGCACATGGCAGCTGACGTGGCAGACTCCCATTGATTAGAAACACGTACCCGATGAACGGTTCCCAATATTAACAACCCGGTTCGCCAACCAACGCCAACTATACGTCATGGTCCTCCAAACTCCGTGTTTCTTCCTTCTGTTTCTGGCTTCGTATAAATTCCAACCTCTCCGGTTCACCCAATAATTTCCATTTCCAAACCGGAGCCAACCCATCCTTCCCGCGGGAACAAGAAGAAGAAGAAGAAAGAAAGAAAATTCGTCACAGCAATGGATCTCTCCTTCTCGCCGTTACTTAACGGCGAGAGAGCCGTGGTGGTGCTCTTCGTCGGTACCGTCCTCACCTCTCTCCCTCTCTCTCTAGCTCTCCATGGGATCACTCTCTGTTTCCTCTCTCTCTTCGCTCTCTTCGTGGAAATTCAGTCCGAGGCTTCTTCTTCCCTCTCCCACCGCTTCAAGACCAGGTATGTCGTTGGGTAATTTCGTAATTTTGTGAAATTACGGCTTGTCGGAGGTCGATTTTGGTCAGTTTATTGAAAATTCAATGGATTTCTGTCATGTGTGGATTGTTAGGCCTGCTGCTTCCTCGGGGATACTGTTAGGTGCGGTTACGTTGCCAGCTGTCATGCTCTCAAAGTTGATTCAGCTCACAAGAGGCTTCTCATTCAATCAACTCCAATTCGAAGGTACACGAGAACCGGTTGTTGGCTGTTTGGCTGCTGTTAGACGGGTTGACTGTCAATAATTTGGTTCCGTTTTAACGGAACAGTTTATCTATTCACATTTCAATGTCAGTAATTTGCTGATGCTGTCACAA
>CAODLS010111818.1:0-16225 GCA_948243855.1 Flueggea neowawraea | reverse complement strand
AGCAGGAAGCAAATATTTCCTGCCGTTAACACCATTAGCATTGTAACCAGCTCCAGTGGTAGCATCAACCAGCAAGTCTCCGGCATAGCCAGGGTACGCACCCTTGCCATAGACCCCAGGACAAGCCGATGCAGCCTCAAGAGGAGCCTCTTTGGGGCCCTGGAAGTACCCATTTCCAAATGGGTTCGTTGCAGTTCCTGCCAAGAGGCTAGCTAGGTTTATGACCATCCCGTCCAGACCCACATCGTTGTTGGGCGCAACCAGTGGTGGGTTCTGTGGGCCATAGATTGGTTGGTGGAATGGCCAGGCACATTGCCCTGGACACTGTGTCTCTGAATTTCCAACCCAAATGTAAGCAAATTTAGAGGCTTTGCCGTTCACTTTAACGGCACTCACTGCAGACCCATGAGTCCCACATCTGCTAGAGCAGAACCCATCGACGACAACATCGGATGATGTCAAAACGATGTTGATTGCATTTTTTTTAGCACCCTTTGAAGCCAATTGAACGATTTGTTTGTTACTCAGAGATTTGCCTAATGAATAGGTTTGATCCATCACTTGTGTGCCTAATTTCAGGACAAGAGGTGACGATTTCTTCGACTTTGCGGAGTGGTAATATTTCTCTATAGATTTCCACCAAGTGGAAACACTTGGCTGGGCTTTAATTGGCCTGGACGAGGTAAGAGAAGCAACGAAATCTGTGACAATTGCATGTTGGGAAGGCTTGAATCTGCCGTACCAAATCAAATTGATAGAAATTTGCCCTTGAAGAAGGGGCCCATTGTGGTATTGGAAGAGCAAAGGATCTTGGGTTTGAGCGGACTCGGCTAAATCTCTAGCAGCAGAGCCGAATTGTAACAAAGAGACCAATAAAACAAATTGGAAAAGAATGCAAGCAGAAACAGAAGAAGACGAAGCCATTGGAGAATTTCAAAACTGTAGAGAGCTAGTGAGTTTCAGGTATTTGAGTGATGAAAAAAATGGAAGACGAACTGCTGGTTATATAGCGAAGTGTAGAATGGCCTAATAAAGAAAGGCGTGTTGCCAGTGGAGGTTGAAACTAAGATGGCAGGAGGATAAACGCGTGGCTTTATTTACAAGTTTTTATTACAAAATGCGCGTCTGCTTACGTAGGAAGTGAAGAGGTTAACCTCAGGAAGTCCGAATCTAAAATAAAGTTTCAAGTAACAGAGCAAAGACAGCTGGAAGAAATGGGGACAGGCCAGCTGGGATAGGAACGGACAAAAGCAAGTCATGGTGACTTCCCGGGAGAGCCGATCCGCGTCTTGTGTTGTGTGTGGCGAAAGGCATGTCTTACGGTTCATTTTAGTTGTGCTTGCCCACCAACTGATCATGTCTAATTTAGTTTTGTTTTTGAAAGTTTTTCTTTAAGAACAATGTAAGCAGAAATAATGTGCAATGTCGGTGGTAGTGGCGTTAGGTTTGTGTTGTCGTCGTGATAACATACTTATTAAAATTTGGCGTAGTGGAGGCTATAATGTGTTATGATATTGGGTTGTTTGTTGTTCGTCAATTGAATAGTAGGTAGTTTAAATACATACAAATTAATAAAACTTAGAGTAATAATAATAAAAGAAATTACAACTATCAATAGCTATTGAAAAGCTTCGAAAATTAGTGGGAAAATTTTGTAAAAGTTGTGGTAGGGTGGTAATTTTTTTTTTACTTTGAATTAGAGTTTTTGAACTCAAGATAGGTTGAATTCTGTTACTTGTTAAAGTTTTATCCAATTTAAATTAAATTATTAAAATATTAGTATAAAATATTTACATATCAAAAATTTGAATACAAAATAATTTAATTAAATAGATCTGTGATTTAATTATATTAAAAAATTTGCAGCGCTAAAAAATTAACGATTAGAGGCCTTTTCTTTTGCTTGGTTAGTCTTTCGCACACTTGAGAGGGGGTAACACATGGACGCGCCATTATTAGGGATGTGAGGTTTAACTACGGAACTGCAAAAATTGATCATACGCTTCGTATTGCACCATAATTTACAGTTGTTATAGATTTGAATTAGTTGTGGATTACAAATTTATAAATTCGTTAATTTGTGATTCGACTGGGGTTAATAATATATTAAAACATCTCAAACCAAAGCGTAACCGCGTAACACACACATATATATATATAACCCAAATTTATGCATTAAATAAAGTCCACTGACCTCACTACATTTTATAATTAAGCCAATCCAAATTTATGATTAAAAGTTGTATATTTTGGAGTTATTTTAAATTATGTGTAATTTTTTAAAATTTTTTTGTAACTGAAAATGTAAAATTTTGATGCCAACAATAGTATACTATTGGTTAGATGCTAATTGACAGATGATGAAAATACTGAATAATTGTACTTATTTGAGAGGGTTGTTGGTAAAGGTAAATATATTTTGAAGCAGTCTTTCTTATAGTTTAGACAATTTCTATATTTTAGAGATATTGTAATTTTAATGAAATAATATTAAAGTTATTTTTTAATCTTGTTATTTATTTTACTTTGTTTAATTATTTAATTCTTTTATACATTTAATAAAACATAAACCGCCAAAACCGACTAAATCGCACAACAACTGTTAGTTTGGATTTAGTGAATTTAACTGCACTAGTGGTTTAACTGCGGTTGCAATTTTTTCAAATCGCAATTTGCAGTTTAGTTTGATTTGAACACTTAAAAATGACTAAATCGCACCACTTACACCCTAGCCATTGTCATACTGAATTTTTCATTCTCATTATTAGTAAATGAAGACATCTGGCACTATTTTTAATTATGGTAACCCATTTAACCCTAATCTACCTAGTTATAACAAAGTTGTGAGTTTATCTGGCAAATGTTTAATTAAAAATGACACTTCAACTTAATTATGTGCCTCTATTTAGAGCCACGTAGCGACTAAGTTCCTAACTATAAACTGATTTAATTAAATTTTCCAAGTATATACTGCTATTTAGAGCCAATACTGTTATCAATAAGATTGCTCAAATCTCATCCTGTCTTAATCGCGCTTGACTATAAGTTGCAACATAAGATGAACTTTTAAGTTGTACAAGGCAAAAAAGGAAAAGGAAAATGAACTTTTAAGTGATGTCATGCACAATCAACTGTACAATTCTCAATATTTCTTCTATTGATAAAAAAAACTAACAATTTCTTTAAATTGTGCATTGATCTTGAGGGGCATCAACAACTAATACCCCATTTGGCATTAGAAGTTTGAGTTGGCATTGCAATAGAGTTTGGACAGATATTAGCTTTTTTATGGTTTTAGCTAAACGATAACTTCGTCATAATTTAACAAACTTACGGTATGTTATACGTATTAGTGATTCTCACAGGCAATTCAAACATGATTCATAATTTGATTGAATATTTGATTACTAATTCCCTTATTATGGTTCAAGAGAACAAGCCTTGAACCAGAAAAGAGTCGCAAAGTTTTATCTGCAGAGCCCCAATCTCAAGTAAATTGTAACCTGCCGCATCGACCTTATCCCCAGAAGCTAGAATTTTGCATCTCGCATTCTTTTTACCATGAACTCATCTCAGAAAAGTTAAAGTTGCGATCTTTTGAAAAAAGAACTGATAGATTCTTCCTTTTTTAAATAGAAAAGCAAACCAAATCAATTTGCTTTCAAATTTATTAATACTGACAAGCCAAAAAATTCAATAAATTAATGAATTACAAAGGTCTCTACATGTCGCATACGTAGCCGATTCCAAATCTACTAAACCTCCCTATAGTATTCATTCTAAACCAAAGTTGAACAAGTAGATGTTTTAGGATCATACAAAGCAGGAAGCAAATACTTCCTCCCATTAGCACCATTGGCATTGTAACTACCACCAGTAGTTGCATCCACCAACAAGTTCCCGGCATAACCCGGATAAGCCCCTTTTCCATAAACACCAGGACAAGCCGATGCAGCTTCCAAAGGTGCTTCCTTTGGACCCTGGAAGAACCCATTCCCAAATGGGTTGGTGGCGGTTCCAGCCAACAAGCTAGCCAAATTGATCACCATGCCATCAATACCCAAATCGTTATTCGGTGAAACCAGAGGTGGGCTCTGTGGTCCGTAGATTGGTTGGTGGAATGGCCAGGCACAGTAGCCTGGACACTGAGTCTCGGAATTTCCAACCCAAATGTAGGCAAATTTGGACACTTTGCCTTTCTTTAGGCCGGTTCTGGACCCGATTCCAGACCCGTGTGTGCCACATCGGTTCATACAGAACCCATCAACTGTAACATCAGAAGATGTTAAGACAATGTTAATAGCATTTCCTTGATCGCCCTTTGAGGCCAACTGAAGGATTTGTTTGTTGGTGAGCGATTTTCCTAGCGAGTAAGTCTCAGCTAGAATCTGTTTTCCCAAACTGAGAGACAGAGTGGCTTTTTTGGAAGAGAGATGGTAATACTTCTCAGTGGTTTTCCACCAGGTGGCAACAGAGGGTTGCGTGGTTTGGGTTGGAGGTGAGGACAATGATGTAATGAAATCGGAGACAATGGTTCTTTGAGAAGGCTTAAACTTGCCATACCAAATGAGGTTGATTGAGATTTTGCCAGAAAGAAGAGGGCCATTGTGGTATGTCAAGAGCTGGGATTGGTCTTGCACAACCTCACCCAGGATTCTAGCTCCAACACTGAGTTGGATTAAAGACGCCAAAACGATCATCTTCAAAGCATGAGAAGCCATTTTGGTTTTTGTTTTGACTTTGAAAAAAAGAGAACAGATATGCTTGTGTGTATTTTTGCTGTGAGGAAATTAGAAAGCAGAAGAGGGTATTTATAGGTCCAATTGGAGAGGTAATATTAATCTTTTTTAGTAATAAAGTGGCATGGCACCTGCATAGAAAGAGACAATAGTTGCAACTTGTCCAGTAAGGAAGAGAGAGATCCATGAAGCGCCTGCCTTGTTCAAAAACCAGTGAAACACTTTCTCACTCGCATGTCTTAACCTTGTTCCACCACGCGCCAGTCACTTAAGCTCAAATACGAGGCGTACAAGCCAAACACTGTGTGACACGTGAGATTAAAAGGCGTTCAGCTTTACCCTACACAAAGTTGACAGTGGTGGAAGGACAAAAGTAACCTGGGTTAAGTTGGGAAGCGAAGGGAAAAAGAAATGGATAATAACGTTAGTGACAGAGTGGGTGAGGAAAAGATAAGAAGTATTGGGAAACGAGGAGGGATACAGCTGGAGGGTAAAATGGGTATCCGAGGGAAGCACGTGAGAGGACTTAAAATTGCAAGGGAAGACTCGTGAGTGTTAATTTTGAGGTGATTAGTGAGCTGGATCAAGCTCAGGCTACAGCTGTTACATTACATTCCATTACATCTCTCCACTACTACTTTGAGCCACACGTTCTTTTTCTCTTCCACAATTCTTTTTACTACGCCCTTGATTCGTACCGCAACATTTTTTTTATTTAACATATAATATATAAATTTTTTTATAAAACTCATTTGACAATATAATATATAATATTTAGTATATAATATTATTTAATAATTAATAAAATTAACTAATAAAAATATGATACATTATTTAATAAAATTAATTTTACATAATATTTTATATATTTTTAAAAAAATGTTATATTTTATTAATGTCAAATAAATCATTAATTTATAATAATAAAAATTGATAATGACATAAATTTTTTGTCTTACAAGGATATATAATATACTAATTTTATTATTCTTTTAAAAGTTATATAATTAAAAGATAATAATAAATGAGAACAGTAGTAATATTTACATGATAAAATACTTCAAAAAAAATTATATATTATATGTTAACAAGTAATTATCAAATAAAACGTATTCTATATATTTTTTACAATATATTTCTAAAATACTGTATATTTGTGTGTGACAAACAAGCCCTAATCTTTTTGTTTCACTTCTGTTAGATCCAGCCACCAATCCTTCAAAACACTATTAATCAAACAACAATTATATATTTTATTTGCAAAAATGATTTTTTCAATAATCATTTTTGGTCCACCAGAGTCTTAATGTTGATTCATCCACTACATGTACTGCATTTAGACAAAACAACCAATTAAAAAAATATTTTGTAAAGCATTGCTCAGAAATCTAACACACTTCAAAATGGCTGTTGGTAGTTTATCCAAAAACAAACATGTGATTGTTAAATTTAATTATTCATTGTAAAAGGCATGAACCTAGACGTAACGTTGGCATGCTCTATAAACGCTGCTCAATTGTATTTGTGAATTTCGGTATAACACTTTGTATTATTTAATTAAATATTTCTAGGGATTAATTATAAATTTGGCGTTAGACTTTATTTTTTAAGAGTATAATTTGTTTTCTCTGCTGGATTGGGAGTTCTGATTTTTTTTTTGCAAACAAAATGGATGCATAGAGAACTGTATCTACAGGAAATAATCAATTCTTTTAACTTTATCGTTCAATGTCCCTGATCTTTGGCTATTTAAATATAGTTTTTTTATTTTAGTTTCCACAGCCTGAAATTCTTGACAAATTAGTAAATCATATATCATTATGGAGTTATTTTAGTTTCTGTAGAAGAGTGCGGATCTTAGGTTCTTTCAATGACAAAAAGAAGAGTATAGATTTTAGAAAAAAAAAAAGCACTTAATGAATAAAAAATATTAGTATCTTTAGTTTTTTTTATGGCCTCACTTAGTACAATTGGTGCTGCTCGAACTCAGGATGTTTTGCATTCCGGAGATTGCTCTACCAGTGGAGCACAATTAAGTGTGACAATATTTTCAGTTTGAGTGATTACACTTTTTTAAAGTGAAATAATAATTCCACATATTCTTATAATTAAGATTTCTGTAATTAGACTGAAACAAATTAGTAATAAGGTTTTGATAACTAGTTACTTTACTATAACATCACTGCACGTAATCAATAAATCCAACCCACCTCTCGTAAGAACGTCTACACGCAATCTCTTTACCTGATCATTCAATGATTTTCCATTTTAGTATACATCTTTCTTTCACGAAAACATATATTAATTGCAGCTTTCATGTGTCGTGGCTTCATAAAAGAAGAACAAAATTGACCTAATTCCTCAGATACACTGTCCACCATGCCTCTGTGAACATTTAAACAAAATAATGAAGGCTATATAATCAACTTGTTAATTAGTTGCAAAACACTGGTGAGATGAATTTAAAATGGATAATTAAAAATCAACCGTTATTGTATAAATCACTAGATGCCTGATAATTTTATATAATTGCAACTTGCATAAGCACAATTAAAAAAACCATAATAAAAAAATGTAATGGCTATCGTCATCGATCCCACCTATGAACATAAATTTACGAGCTTAATTGTGCGGTTGATTATGTAATAACGTTGTTATCCATAGCGTTCACGAGTTTGCATAATCGAGTAGCTTAGTGATAATGATGTTTTTTATATGATAATTGCAATTGACTAGTGTCCTAACTTGTGCCAATGCGTCCAACTACAATGCCCTACATTCCCGATTAACGCAACGCAGATAAGAAACTCACAGCGTGTCTCGTGCTCATATTCGTCACTCGTTGAACCTCTGTTTCATACTTGCAGACATATAATGCAGCTTAGCTATACTTAATACTTCTCTTTTTTTTTTTAAGTTGCGTCATTACCAAGCTAGCTAGGTTTGTATAATTCGATCGCAACAAAAAAATAAGTTTAGTTTATTTTAGTGTAATTCAATTATTGTATGAGCCTAGCTAATATTAGAGTTGATGAATTCACGTCAAGCCTTGACTTGATATACCAAGTAAACCATCACGGATTCCACTGGTCTGCTATAAGTTGATCGTTATTGTCTCTGCGTATTTTCGTCAATCAAATTTAGTTATATGTATTGCAAGGAACCACAATAACTTCAAACAAATATTCGTAGCTGAAATATCAATCCATTGATTACTTATTCTTATTAAGACTAATCTACTTCTTATCAGGACTAATCTATTAGACCATAAATTAAGAGTAAAAAGTACAGCCAGCGAAATTTTATTTTGTATTGTTCAGAATTCTTGTTCTATTAATTGTATCTGTATGTCATTCTTAATTTTCTTTTTTAAAAAATCATTTCACAATATATGGGGAAATCGCATAAAAAGAAATAGAAAGCATGGAGTTTTTCGTATGTCTGATGATGCAGCATATATATGTATGCGACATAACATCCCAGTCCGTGGTGTTGTTGAAGAAAAATCCAGCATCAAACTTTGAAAAATTTAATTTCTCCTTCATTGACTTCCAACTTTCAAAAGCCAAGCCAGCACCACAATGTCTGTCATTTTAATTACAGTGAATAGAAACCGGAGCCTCATTCGCAATAATGTTTACTAATATTTATAATATTCAAAACTCAGAATCGAGAAAGAACTTCGAAGTCCATATGAATTCTCTCATGTTAAAATCCGGATTAGTCAGATGTTAAAAGTATTTTGATATGAGATGATTTAACAAAAAAAATTATGTTTATAATTTAGCAGAATTGAAAAGGTATTTAAAATCCCTAAATTAAATAGCTAATTCGCTAACCAACTCATCAACATAAACATTGAGATATTTATATTAAAGCATAAATTAAAAATCACTAAGACAGCCTTGGAGTCAAAGGTTTTAGGTAGTGCACAGTAGAAGTTGCACTACAAAATGCATGGAAAGCTATGCACAACCAAACAACCATTTAACATTTTTATATAGTAGATTCTTTAGCTTTCTTAAAACAGTACATTTGAATGTTCATGCCATGTTTGTAGATTAGTTATAGTGACCTCGGATGCCACATGAACCTGATGAGCTGAGTAAAGCATCCAGCCTGTCTCTTCCTATTCTACCAAACATGGCCGATTGGTCGTGCCCATTTTTCTTTGGAACTTAATTTGCAAGACTAGTGCAATGAAAATTCAACCAACTCATCTACCATTTACGCTATATTGGAAATACCTAACATTCATTAATTAAAAGGTTAGCTTAATCTGAAAAATAGATCAGGTATCACCAAGTTCTTTGGATTGTAGTCATCAGGCCACCATACTCGTACACATAATGCACTCTATGTATGTCCATACCCGATCGAAAGCGAATGCAACTGTTTCTGGGTTCTAATTTTGCCCAAAAAACATGGCTACTAATGGTATATTCTGATGGCATTTAATTTTACAGGGTCTGAGTATTTATTGGGATTTTAAAGCTAATTAATTGAAGCTTCAATGGAGATTAATTAAGCAACACAATGTTGGTGAGAAAGGCAATGGTGGAGGTATGGCTTGTGTGGCCACAAGGATGGGGAGGCTAAGGTGCATATTCTCTTTTTTTCTGTGGAGAGGGACCAAAAGTTTCGGAATCCCATAACGTGTGCAAGTGCACTACACACTTTGTTGTTTACTGTAAGTTCACTGCACTTTTCTTGTTGATAGTTCTCTGATTTATTAATAACTGGATCGACCTGTTTCAATATGGGCATACCATATTATTTCGCATTTTCAATAAAAAAAAAAGGGTTAACCCAAGGCTGTGCTCAAGTTTAATGTAGATGTATAACTGCCCATATGAGAACTGGGACCAATGCAGAGTGAGAAATTTTCATTTCCATAAATTTAAGCTGGTGCAAGCTGAAGATACTACATATATAATACTATTAATTATGGGAATTTAGTGTTACTTAAATTGTTTTAATACTAATAGTCTTTTTTAACTAGTAGAATGATTTTTTCAAAGTAAATTCACAAAGTAGTGGACTATTATAAAACAGGAAAAATTCTTATTTTCGCCATACTAAAACCTACGATATTAAGAAAGAAGGAAAAATCTAAGCAATAGTCTGTTGATTTTGTTGTTTTTTTGTATTTTTTTTAAAGAAATTGAGTTAAATATCATCCCGTTGCTTAAGACTAACAGCTGCGTTGAAGTGCAAACCCGACATCGATCGAAGAAAAAGCTCGATTAATATTGACATGGAAACCCGAAACAGCCTAGAAAATAGTTTAAAACACATGCAGCCCATTGCAATATAATACCAGCCAGCCATGGACATGGTCCCATTGCATGCCATTTAGGACTCCACGGTACTGATGTCATAATCACTTGCTCACAAAACTTTCAATTCATTCAACTCCGTGCATTGAGTTTAATTAATCCTAATTAATTTGAATGCAAGAAATAGATTTTAACAAATATAACAATAATAATTAATGGCAGATGTACCTATTCACTTATCTTATCTGAAAGTTTCTCTCCCGTGATCCCTCCATTTTTAAGACGGAAGTTGCTAACGAAAGCTACTTAGCAACCCCCACAGTAGCTCAGTGCATGCATCATTTCCCTCTATATATACTCTTCTCTCACAACTCTATGTCAATCAAACCAGCTGAGACCTCATCAAACCCCTCTCTACTTTTTTTTCTTCTTGATTTCACTTTGAAATTGCTAAAGTTAATGTTACACTTTCAAATGGACCGTCTACATTTGACCAAAATTACAATGTCTCAATTCTTAGTCGTCATCTTTCTCTTGAGTTTTACCAGTATGTGTGCTGCCACAAGAAAGTTGAATTCGCTCTACCAAGCACCACCTATGTCATTGACCTACCATAATGGTGTTTTGCTTGAAGGAAACCTTCCTGTCTCTGTTATGTGGTATGGCCAATTTTCACCGTCCCAAAAATCCATTATTGCTGATTTTTTACTGTCACTAAACAGCCCAATTAAGCCAAAATCCTCGACAAAACCAACAGTCTCTCATTGGTGGAGTCTAATCCAAACCTACATGAAGAAAGCAGGCAAAAAGGGTACCCACATAGTACTCTCGAATCAATTATCGGACAAAAATTGCTCTCTTGGCAAAATCTTGAAGAAATCCCACATGGCCGAGCTAGCCAACAAGGTAATTGACCCAAACCAACATGGGTTAACCCTTGTTTTAGCCTCTGATGACGTTGCGGTTGAAGGGTTTTGTATGAGCAATTGTGGTTTCCACGGTTCAACCAAGAACAAACCCAAAGAGGCCATTATTTGGGTGGGTAGTTCAGCCACTCAATGCCCGGGTCAATGCGCCTGGCCCTTTCACCAACCCATTTACGGTCCACAAACCCCACCACTCGTTGGGCCAAACGGTGACG
This sequence comes from Flueggea neowawraea, assembly GCA_948243855.1. NCBI lineage: Eukaryota > Viridiplantae > Streptophyta > Magnoliopsida > Malpighiales > Phyllanthaceae > Flueggea > Flueggea neowawraea. Next base: position 5,066 of record CAODLS010111818.1, on the reverse strand, counting down.
TTGGGATTGATGGCATGGTTATAAACATTGCGAGCCTAATGGCTGGAACCGCGACGAACCCATTTGGTAATGGGTTCTATTTGGGGTCCGGTGAGGCACCACTTGAGGCTGCTTCGGCTTGTTCAGGTGTGTATGGTAAGGGTGCGTATCCTGGCTATGCTGGGGATGTTCTGATGGATCCTACTTGGGGTTCTGTTTTCTAGAAACATGAATGTCGAGAGCAGTTTTGGGCTAGCTCCTCATTCAACAGATTGCATCTTTAGATTGGTCCGCAAGAATAGAGATTTGGGCTGAGAAAAACCGAGGTACGATTGGCTCTGAAGCCTTTTATTCAATACAGGCTTGCTCTAATCTATTGAGCTTTTAATTCAGGCTTGACTAAAGTCGATATTGATCCAGTTCAAACTTCTGTGTTTTGAGTAGTCGTAATTACACGATATATTCATTTGTTTGTAATATTTATTACATATGAACAGAGTTTATTGATAACAGATATATTTTACAATATTTCTTATATACGTTCATAATTTTTCAAAATCACGGATAAGTATTTGAGCATGCTCTAATCTATTGAGCTTTTCAACTAAAGGAACAATGGTTTTTCATTTATGATATGTATGTTGTTCATATCTTGTTAAATATTGTTTGAACGTTGTTTATATCTTCAATATACAAGAACATATTCTAAACAAATTCAAACAAAACAAGTTTTAAACAAATTTTAAATAAGTCTATTAAATGAACAAACTTTAAACAAATTTTAAATAAGTTTTAAACAAGTTAATAAAATGAACAGATTCTAAACAAATTCTAAATAAATTCTAAATAAATTTTAAAAAAATCTGTAAAATGAACATATATCAAACAAATTCTAAACAATATATAAACAAGGAAAGTCTGTAATTACAAAGTTAGAAGTCTGTAATTACAAAGTTAGATGTCTGAAACCATAATTTTGAAATTTCTGCTTAAAATATTGAAATTGGTAGCCTAAAAAATGCCCTTTTGGCTAGAGGTGTAGGATTAAATTGTTAAGCCGCACAAATCACTCTATCTATTCACAACCGAATCATATTTTAGAATGTTTGTAGGTGATAATTTACTAAATTTACTAATTTGCCGTTCAACTATAGTTAATTATATTTTGGAATTACCAAACCAAACCACAATTACTCAATCACAATATACACTATATTAAAACAAAGCCTAAATTAAAAAAATGATGTATGACCTATGTATTGAATTCTAAAACCATGAAGTATGAGCCCACGAAGTCCCTTTCTCATCAATATTTAGAATGTTTGTGTTTTAAAAGTCTATGAATGTCTCTTATTTAAACGTTATATAATCAAATAAACAAATATTATCATTGTTGTTCCCTCGATCAAACAATAATAATTTATTGAGTGAAAAATGTCTTTGAGTCTTGATGTCTCTATAACACTTAGGTAACCTACAAAGTAGAGAATGTCAGAGGCCGTGGGCTTAACTCCATGATCACTTCGACACCCATGTCAGAACTTCTATAAAGTAAGAGTACTCTTTTACGAGTGAATGAAATGTATCTTCTTACTCTTTTATGAGTGAATGGAATGTATCTTTAAAATGAGTGTGAGGTGCTATTTATAAGATGTGGGAGAAACCTTAATTAAATGATGGAGCACCTTTATTTAAAATTTGAACATAAAATCATCAGATGTGATCTCATCTTTTATTTGCTCCTCCATTTGAGACGTTTAATGTGATACAGATTTTAGAAAGTGGGGCTGTCTTTATAGAGTTATGCTTAACTTGACTCATGGGCCACATAAACTGAATTTGAGATACGTTTTCCCTCTATTGGACTAAATGTGCTTAATGGGCTGGTGCTATGCCACATCAATCATATTGACAATTAGTACTAAACTCTTATGATATTGACCATCAAAACCAACCACATATTTAGATTTGGGCGATTTTAACCGTAAATATAATTTTTTGCATCTGCAATTTGAGGGTTGGTTTAGTTGGAAGTTTAAAAGCCGCCCAAACTGAATCACTTATACCCTTAGACAGTGACAGAGTCACCAAGGGATTAGTGGGTGCTCGGTGGAGGACCGCCATTAGAGCCCCCATCTAGCGGGGCTTCAAGGAAGAAGAAGAACAATGCCATTGTTGAAGCTTGGAGGAGGAGGCAGTGAGGCGAGGAAGACGTTGAATGGCGTCACCTTTTTTTTAAAAAAAATCACGGGGCGAAAAAACGTCATTTCGCCTTGTAGTTTTAAAAAAATAAATCAGTGTCGTTTCGCTCCACTGAAATTAAAAAAAAAAGTGACTAGGGCAAAACGCACATTAAAACAAAGCCCCGACTCCCTCACCTTACCAATTCCCTTCTCTGTTCCCCATCTCATTTTCAACTTTCAAAAACTCCATCTTCCACCTCCATTACGATTCGATGTGATCATTGAGAATTATATTACTAATTATTTTCAATCATCAATTGATTGTTTACGAAACCCTCAACATGGATGTTTCGACTTTCTCTTTTTATAATTGCTCTAGTTAAGCTAATCATTTTACCAAAATTCTGCCCCCAAACAGAAGTGAATCCTTAAGAGACAGGCAAGGGGTAGTAGCCTCCACCCCCTAAAATTCGCCAAAAAGAAGACGATAGGTAGAATGGTAAATTTTTAAAATATGTGTCTACCTAAAGCTGATTTAATGCACCATAACTATCATAAAAGTGTTATTTAGGTGTAGATTAGACAAAAGTAATGAGATATTTTGTTGCGCTAGAAAATAGAAAACTATTCTAAAGGAAGCCCGGATAACTTCCACTCAATTTGCTTGACGTCCTGAAATGTATTTTGCTAATGAAAGTGGCACCCGTCAATTGGATAGGCAAGTTGGAATAGACCACTTGAACATGTCGGTGTCTTTTGTAGCGCGAAAGTTGGAAGCCTCTGTTTTAATTTGATTCGGCTACCGTACTTTGTCGCTATTCGGGGGCGAAGAGGGGTTGTTGTAAATGTCTCTGTTTAACTGAGAACATCTCCATGGCTGCCTTGTATTGTGACTAAATTGATCGGTGGAAGCATGGGATTTATTTTCTAAACAATCCTCTATCAATTTGCACAATCAATCACTTATCAAAAAGAATTGCAAGGGCCAATCTACATAAATCGGCGTAAGTGTAGTGCAAGGTCAGCCAATTTGGTATAAATGTGGGTTTAGTCTTTTCTTTCCCAAGAAAACCACTCACGTGCCAATTAGATTTGCCTCATGAAGCAGATCTACTTGGGCAATACTTTGGGAAGCCTGCCTCGAATTAGATATTGCTCATTTGCTCTCCACCTAAATTTGGCACAGATCATTACTCCAATTTGGTAGGGCAGGTGCTCATATGCTGAGTTTTTGGTTGGAATTGATTAATACATATGAATGATGGAATCAATTATAGCAACAAAATAAATTAACATATCACGTTCATATAATCACTGTTTGAGAAAGAAAATCAAATTTAGAACAAACAGAAAAAAAAACGTAAATATTCTTTTTTCTATAGAAGAAGAAAGACCAATTTTTATTATAATTACAATATACTTAAAAAACAATATACAATTCTAATATATAGCTTATCTAATTTGGAATGATAATGTTCTGACAAACACAAAAAACGAATTACCTGTTTGAAACGTGAACTTAAGAAGATATTCTTATCTCTTTCCACTTTATTGTACGCTATACTTCAAATCACATAAAAAATATCATCATCATATATAATAAGTTGAACACCAAACAAAAATTAGATAACAATATCTTATTCAGCAGAAAATAAAATAACAATATCTTATGGTGAATAAGACTTCAGTTATGATCCGGTGCATTCTCGAGATCAAAGACACTGACATCTACAATAGATGAATTCGGTTGCCTTCAGCGATGGTTACATACTGCATTGCGTTTGCTCACATCTAATAAGGACAAAGTTTTCCCCACAACTTATTTTATTTGTTCTGTTGTAATGGGGACTCTTGTTCCTGTAGGGATAACAATTAACAAACAACTTCTTGCAAAGACAAAAATAAAAAGACTATGTAAGGATGATTGCAAGTTTGGACCAAGCTCCGCGTCTGCATGCCAATAATTCAAGAATGGCAACTGAGATATACATGGGTGTCAATTAGTGGCTAATTACGCATTAGGTTAGCGCATTAAGGAATTAATCTCCGTATTTGGGTCATCCACGTATCTTAATTTTACCAATAAGTCATGTTGATTACATGCCAAACTGCCAAAGTACCATTGCTGTACTGATAAAAAAAATTTACTATTGCTGTTCAAAAATATTGTCTTGAAAGAAACTAAAAGCCAATGAACCTCCCAGATCGTCGGCAGGCTTTGTTATTAGCTGGATATAGTCAAACTGCATCAACGAACCTATCGGATATATTTGACATTTTTGCTCATTTTTTCTTCTTTTTTCATATTATTTGTGTTTGTTTGACCTCTACTATTTATTTATTCATCTAAATGAATTTAATATTATAATATATCAGAATTTGAAAAAATGCGTCACCTCCAATCTCCCCTATAAAACCCCACGAGACTCTCCAATATCATCCAACTTTCTTGCAAGTTATTCAATTCCCTGAATTGAGGAACCACAGAAAGAAACACAAAATGGGTTCTTTAGCTCCAACAGAACAGCCTCATGTAGTTTGCATTCCCTACCCTGCACAAGGCCACATCAACCCCATGCTCAAACTCGCAAAACTCCTCCACTTCAAAGGCTTTTTTGTCACTTTTGTCAACACAGAATACAACCACAGGCGTCTTCTCAAGTCCAGAGGCCCTAACTCCCTGGATGGCCTGCCTTCTTTTCAGTTCAAGACAATTCCTGACGGACTTACTCCCACTGATACCGATGCCACACAGGACATACAGTCTTTGTCTGATTCTACCAGCAAGAATTGCTTAGCCCCTTTTAAGGAACTTCTTTCCAGGCTCAATGACGCTTCTTCCTCCAATTGTCCTCCTGTTACTTGTATCGTTTCGGATGGAGTCATGTCTTTCACTCTTGATGC